>JAQIWI010001362.1:0-16982 GCA_034698825.1 Deuterosminthurus bicinctus | reverse complement strand
ACTATTCTCTTAACCAATGCATCCCAATCCCTATTAAGCACAGCCGGATCATATCTCCATTTGTATTTCTCATTCATCGCAGCCAATTGTTCTTTCACAGGCTCCTCAGTTACTGATTGCTGCAATAACTCAGGAGGATTAAAAAGGTCGAAATCCGACACATCAGTCGAAGGAAAATATTGATCAAATTTATCAACCATGCTAGTGACATACGCTTGGATGTTAGAATGAAGTAACATAGTGTCATTATATAATCCAGACGGCTGTAACAGCTTTCCTTTATAAGTAATTGTTTTTGCTTCGAACTCAGGTATAGTAGGAGCTCTACGGACATTTTTCTCTTGAATTCTAGAGTTTTGCAACAAAGAACTTAAGGTATCTCCATATTCGGATTTAAGACCTTGTAATTTGGATTTAAGGGCATCCATTAAGACTCTTTTTCCTATCAATGTATTACCTCTTTCTTGAAGTGTGACAGTAATATCAGCCATAAAGTCCGTGGCGTCTTGTAAAAAAGCCATACTACCAAGAAAACTTCCATCCTTTAACGATTTCAATAAATCTTGAGCCCCTCTTTTGGTTTCAACTTTAAAGTCACTGCTAACTGATATCTTTTCTAGAGCATCTACTATTGCAGACCAATGGTAGATCACACTTCTTAAAGCTTTGTTTTTTGACTGTGACCACCTAATGTCATGGATTCTGTGGATTTCGAAAGCCCTAAATCCATGTTCTTCACCAGACGCGTGTAAAATTCGGCGTTTCTTGGGAGAAATAGGACCAAAAAAGGTAGCGACTTGATTAAGCTTCGCCTCTACAAGTTTTATCATAGGAAACTGTGTAAGAGAATTTTTGGAAACTAAATTCAGTCGGTGATTCATGCACCACGAATTAATAAACCCAGATTCTGTGAACGTTTGAAGTTCGCGCATAAAGGTGGATGTCATGACACTACACCCGTCTGATACAAATCCAGTCAATTTCGATTTCATATAGCCTTCCAACCCGTCCTCCACAAGTGCAGTGTGAAATGTTGTAAACAAAGAAACGCCTGAATCACCTGACAATGGCAATAGATGATAAAAAAAGACTTTTAAAGTGTTTTTGTCAACAAATGTTTGGAAAAGTACTGCGACGCTAGGCAAACCCGCAATATCTGTACTAGCATCCAATGTTATACTTAATTCTGGCCGTTTTTGTAAAAGAAAAGAAACTAAATCCTGTCTCATCATTTTCTCTATGTGCATTAGCATCGTTCGCATACCTGAAGCTCTACTGTGCACATGTCCAATTTTAACATCAAAGTACTTTAGCGTATCCGTAAAGATCTGAAAGCTATGGAAAGATAGACCCATCTTAACAGCTTGATAAACGGAAATACACAAATTTTCAGTAGCTTCAAAGTACATTCTATATGGCTTCGTTTTATCCAACATCCCTTGCTCTAAAACTTTTCCACTTAACCCTTGATCTATATTTGAAAAATATTGTTCCGAAATCTGATGAATAAGAGATTTTGTGTGAATCATAATCATGTTTTTGTTGATATTTTTGATATTTTTTGAATCTGTACTACGGTACATATACCCAGATTTAACAATAATCTCCAACTGTCGACTGTAAATGAACCCATTTTCTACAAATGCATGGCATAATTTGCACCTTCCTAATTTTTCTTGAACAAGGTATTCATACCAATAACAAACCCGTGGATCTTTCAGTAATGCCACGTCAAGTGGTCGGTCTGCGTCATTTAGGAGTGCTGCAATCCAATCTGACGGGAAATTCGAGCAATCGTGGGTGATAAACTTTCCATTGAGCGTAGGTAAAGTTGACAAATCAATGTCAAAAGACCCTAATATATATTCTTGACGAGTTGCATCGCACCATGCAGGCTCATTGGAACAGGTACTGTCTTCAATCTCCATTGGCTCGGATATTTGAGATGACTCAGCGGCATTCATTTGACTTTCAAAAACATCCTCATTTGTAATGGTCACACTTCCATCTGGATCGTCAGTTGATTGTTCACAGTGTCCGTAGAATTTGTGGTCGTAAATTTTTACCTTAAAAGCAAATCATTTGAACCTGGACATCAGAATTTTGTTGAAATAAAATATTATATAAATTACTTGAACCACAGTATCTTTTTTTGGCAGGCTGTTCTCGATCTCAAACGTAAAACTGGCATCATAGTCATTGGGCCCGTTTGGTGTTGGGCTACTGTAGCGCATCAATTCCCTCTCGAACGAATGACTGTACTCAGGAGGACTACAGCGGTTGACGGATAAGTCACGATTTTCACGCCCAACTTGCCAGTCTCGTATAATGTGATAAACTCCATCTTTGTAGATGCTCAGCAGGAACTTGAAGAAATCACATGTGACGAAAGGAGTTTGAGCCCCAAATATGTACATGTCTTGTATAGCGTTGCGAAAAGCTAGGGATCGAGTGTCATCCAATTTTCGTGATTGATAATCTGAACCGACTGTGTCAAGGTCAAACTGATGAAGGCTTTCCACGTTTTGATTATACAGTAAAACTAACGCGAATGGAAATGTCATGCCTGTAGGAATGTAAGATTTTCTGTTTTGTAGAATAAATGAGTCGCTTTGACAATCTGTAAAATTCATGTCTACATTCGCAACGTTGAGACCTCCAACAGTAAAATACCATTCACTCCTTGTTAAAAACCTTTTTCTTAAAGTATAATGACAAACTAGAACTATATCTTGTCTCGCACTAATGACAACGATCTTGTACCTAGTCATGTCTACTGATGATATCAACCCGGGGATTTTAGGGCAGTATGCTTTAAATTCAATGAACTGATCATTCGGATTATCAGTTCCAGTGTTCCACTCGTTAATAACTACTCTGCAGTTCGTTAGCTTAGTCTTAGCTGGCTGTCGTATTATTGAAAGGACGGTTGGAGCCGGGACAATCAGCAGGTACCATAATCTGCGAAAAATCAGACTAAATTCAACTGCGTGTCAGTCACAATAGCATCTGCACTGTCATCATCAGAGCACGGATATGTATTTACCAAAAATGTCGAAAATATGTATGTAAATATGTTCAAAAAATCTTGAAAATATGTACTGCAATATGTACCAAATTTTCGCGATTTTTCCGTGATATTTGAAGCTTAACACTTAAATTTTCAACATCCCATGCCTTTTCTGACTGCAATCTTCGGTTTTTAGCCAAAAATCAAGCTTGACAGGCAAATTTTCGGATTTTTTGATAGCAACGAAACATTTGAGTATTAGAAAATCAATATAAATTAAAGCACGTGCTCAATGAGGTTCTATTCTGACAAATATTAACTCAAAATTGGAGCTCTGAGCTATTTATCAATAATTTGATTTTTTCGAATTTTTAGTTTATGTAATTTTTCTCAAAATATGTACCATTTACTAGCGAAAAGTCCAGAATATGTACCAAATATGTATAAAACCCTAAAATATGTAGGTACATATGTATATGTAAAATTTTCTGAAATATGTGCAAATATGTAAAATCAAGTATAGCTCAATCGACTCCACTTTCTATGAAACGTCAAAAGCCAAGCCCTCAGAGTCGCATCTTTAACTCTGGAGAATATGTGTTTACATAGAGATCCGGGCTCTGGTCATCATTAATCTAAAATAATCGGATAAGAAGCTATAAAGTAAACTTACACAGCGCTCAAAAGTTTCTGATCACGATGCATTGTGGCTTGAAATTTGTTGCTGACTGAAAAACTGAATAGTATCAACACCTTCACTGTACTTTAACACGGATGACGACTAGCCAGCAGAGTAGTGGCCTGTGAGAGATACCCGTGGGCATGCCCGGCCCGCTGTTACGAGCCCGGGCAGCCTGTAGAAATTTGAAAAACGCTAAGCCCAAACCAATAAACCATTAAATTCAATTTAGAAAAAGGGCAGGCAGCGAGTGCCCGCAGGCAACATTGGGCTGATCGTGAGCGCCCTTATGGTAGGTCACGGGCAACGGGCGCCCGCTGGAAGTCCGTGTAATGAAAATTACCGACTGCTGGCTCATTAAATATAATAATTTTTATGACTTTTCAGTGCAAAACCAAATGTTGTACAGTTTCACTCTTAAAATTAAAAGAGCAAGCGATTTTGTGCCTAAAGTTGCTCGTCGGGAAGCCCACTGGCAGCCCGCATGCGGGCAGTAAAAATGACAAGATTCGGACCGGACTTCTATGGGAAATCTTTGAATTCAATTTTGACGGGCCGGACCGGGCTGCAATCATACCCACGGGCCACTACTCTGCTACCCAGGATTCACCAGCCTCTTCGCTTTTAGTACTTTACGTGGTAACTTTACGTCGTGATAAAATAGAATTTTTTCTGATAATGTGGTTTCACACTGGCAGGATATTTATGGAGATGAGGATATGGAGTATTTTCGGGAAAACTCTACTCGATATGGTGTCGTCGCTGAAGAGGAAACACTAGTGCCATGAGAATTTCTCTCACATGCGAAGTACTCTGAAAAAAAAGATTTTAATTGGGACACAATGACCTGATTGACTCTGATCCTTTCTATACACTTTTTTTGCTGAAAAATGCCGATGGTCTTCGATGGAAAGGCGAATGTGGCCAACAGTCACAAGTTTTGTGACAGGAAATCCTGTTGTTATTTTACATTAGAAAGCCTTTTTTCATAACAATGAACTTAAGTGTCTGCCTACCGGATACGCAATATCCCTTTTGATTGAGATTATTCTGATTACGTATACCAAGAGGTCATGCTTTATTTAAGTATAGATTTTGCTAATCAGCCCAGCTTCCTCAATATTATAATGAAGGACAAGAGGTTACGCTTTATTTAAATATAGATTTTGCTAATCATCACAGCATCCTCAATTTTATAATGAAGGGCACGAGGTCATGCTTTATTGAAATATAGATTTTGTTCATTAGGATAGCTTCCTCAATTTTATAATGAAAGGCAAGAGGTCATCCTTTATTTAAATATGGACTTTGCTAAACAGTACAGCTTCCTGAATTTTATAATGAAGGGCATGTTGATTGTTGTCTACTTCTGAGTGCCAAAAAATATAATCATTTTTTCAACGTCTCTGAAAAGCATTTATCAAAGTTTGTACAGGGGTTCTGTAGGAATGTCGAAGTTTGGACCACAAAGCAATCAGCAATGCCACAAAAATGCAAAGAATCATCGCCCAAATCCAATGAAGTCCAAATGATTCACGCCGGATTCCGACTGCTGCATGAGGGTAGACTCCTGCAAAGATCACAAAAGATTATCATGAAATAACGCCCATCAATAAAATTTTATTTATTTTGAATATACCCATTGGTTCCTCTGCAACCCGTTTCATTGTATATTACACCTGGTGGCTTGATTTCCACGTCATGAAGATTTTGACGGCACGGCATGAGCGTTTCTTGGAGCCAAATGCATCCCTCACGCATACATTCCATGCAACTTTCAATGAAACGGCAAGCGACTGAAAATAGGGACAAAATTTGTAAAGGCCTTACATCTTAATCACTACAAATTTGATGAATTGTCAAATGTGTCAAATTTACCTTTTTTATCCATGATCAAAGTGTCGTACTTGAAACTGTGAGAGTAAAATGTCAATGTCCTTATTATTACAATTATTAATACTTGTATCTAGGTTAAGAATAATAGTTTGTCATTTGTCATACTATTTATATAAGGATTAGCAGTAATCCAAATACATAAGTTATGTAAAGTAGCCTTAATCCTCTGTATGCCTGTAAGTAAGTTGTGTTCCCGTCCAACTTATGAGCGGGCTATTTATTTATAATCCTTTGTCTTTTGTAATGACGTAGCCTTTCCTGGACCTATAAAAGGGCCCACGGTCAGGGTTACCAAGTCAGTCAGTACCTCAGTTAAGTAGCGAGCAGTCTCAAGTTAATAGTCTGTCCAGTGAGCAGCAATAAGACTCAGGAGTCAAGGGAAAATACGAGTACAGTATACTAAGGAGTTAGTCGTAAGTTAATTGCTTTGTATGAAATTCTTAAGTGGTTTCATAATAAAACCAACCACCATAACAGTACATTTCTGTTCCCTTCATCGACTGTTATTATTGTGAGTCTTAGGCATATGTATTAACGTATATTTCATATAGTCAGGATACCGCGAAATTCAAATAGTAAGGGCATCCAAATACAGCTTTTCAGACTTTTCGAAATTGCTAATTATCTTCATAATTCCATAAGTACCACTAATATTGAAGGGTCATAAGTTATAGAAGAGGTCATTGCGGTCATTTTGGAACCAATTATAAAAAGGGCCTTCAATATTTGGCAAAGTTATAGCGTTTATAGTCTTGCATATATTACCGTACGAATTTCTTACAAAACAATGAAAAAGACAATCTTCAGTGTTACTATATGGTTCAATTAAAGACTGAGTAGGTCTCCTCTCAGTGTGTAAATGAATGTGTACGTTTGTCGGTAGATTATCTTGAGTCTTTTACTCGTTTAGGAGACTATTATACTGCCAACCTCAATTTGGCTTTGAAGATCAGGCAATTTTAATTAAATCACTGCTTGCTTGTCATTGTCACGATACTTTGTCAGTCAATAGAATTTCAGCACTCTTTTATGCTGAACTGACCTCTTTGAATGAAATACATTTCACATGTCACGTCACTTATAACTTTGAGTCGATAAGAGTTGAATTTTTACTGGCTCCAGTTGATTATTGATTTCCTATCCACATGTGCAGACTCAATAATTAAAGGCATGATGGAAATGAGGAACGAGCAACTCATGTTCTCTGCTCTTCTGTGTTCCTTGAATTGCCACTTTGAAATATGACGCTGTCATTGAGTACACAAAGGGGCGAGTCAATAAAGTCAATTAAAGCAGGCACCTCAGTCTTTTCTCTATTCTATTATCATCACATGAATGAAATACTTTTCAAAGCTGCAATATTTCAGGGATATTTGAAGCATCATGGGGATTACACACTTTAAACTAAATTTGGTGGTCTTATACGCGACCTGAAGACCATGAAAAGGATGCCATTTTCGGAAGTTCCTAATGGTTTTACGGTTATCAATTTGTCATTTTTAATAGAAAACAGAGCCTTCTGAAGAAATACTATACTTAAATTTGTAATTTGAGAATGTTTTTGTACGCTGCATTCCTTTTTTCAGAGCAAACTACTGGAAATATTCGCATTAGACAGTGCATTCACACATAAATTGAAAAAATAATAGCTCTGGCTTTCGTACAGCTGTCGTTTTAATAATTAAAAATATGGATCAAGCCATTCCGAGTCTTTTCGTTGGTCGATGCTTTTACATCTGGATTGAGAAATATAATGGCTCTTGCTTATGTAGAAGCTGGAAGCTTGTACTCTGGAGGGCAATCGTTTTAATAATTATGAATAAAGAGCAAGCCGTTCGCTTTGGACAATGCATTCACACCATCATTGAAAAACTGGATGCTCTCGGCTTATGTAGAGGCTGGACGAAACCAATAGTCATTGTGTGAAACGGACGAGTTAATAATAACTCAAGCAGGCACAAGGTCATAGAGCAAGTTAGTGTATTCATCCCAAGAGTCATGATTGCTGTGACAAAATTTCCTCGTCTATGGACGATAATAATGAGTTGACAGGTAGAATGATGCTTCCATGTTCAGAAAGATGAAGTCTTTAAGGAACATCTTGATATTTTTCATTCATTTCATTTGCTGTCATCATGATCATGAGAATTCTGACACCATAGGGATGTTTGAACATAGTAGGCTTAACTATGATGTCCGTGATCGGACTTAAAATGCTGGAAGTCAATGAAATTTTGCTTGGAATAATCAGTATTATCCTGGCCATTGTGCATTCAGTCATTATTGCGTGTGCGCCCACGGATCCCAATTCATCTTGCTTAGTCTACTTGGATGAGATTTTCGTACAAAATTTCTTATAGATTATGGTTGCCAATAATCCCAACCTTATTGCTACTATCAGCTGCCACAGTGCACATGTTTCCTGGTATGAAAACCGTCACAAAGCCCTTTCTATACTCTCGAAGATCATTCTCGCAGATGATTCAGTAAAAGTTTTGACCTTATTCTTGAAAATGAATTTTTTTTGCTTGGAGTTGCCCTGACTACCATGACTCCACGTGCTGTCATAATAACGGCCTGCATACGGTTCTCTAAGCGGGATTGCCACGAATTCTAGCAAAAAAATATTTTCGCTGCATTGACCTCTTGTAGTCTCCCCCCAAGAATTTTAAACTTTGCAACGAATCGATTCACTGCATATCTCACTCCACGCGGAGCGTGGGCTTACCAGGCTAGTTGGTCCCCACGATTACACCTGAAGTGCATACGATATGAAGAACACAATGTATTCAAATCTTCCACAGCGGCTGGGCTAAGTAAGCGCAAGTGAGGTAAAAATTGCTAGGTAAGCGTAATGCGACTTATATAAGCGCAAATGCCTGTGACTTGCACAGTGACTGTAATCCGGCTGCATTTGCAGCTCATTTTAGTATTCGTTGTAAGCTAATTTTAGTATTCGTTGTAAGCCCATTTTAGTATTCGTTGTAAGCCCATTTTAGTATTCGTTGTAAGCCCATTTTAGTATTCGTTGCAAGCCCATTTTAGTATTCGTTGCAAGCCCATTTAAGTATTTGTAGCAAGCCCATTTAAGTATTCGTTGCAAGCCCATTTGAGTATTCTTTGCAAGCCCATTTTAGTATTCTTTGCAAGCCCATTTTAGTATTCGTTGCAAGTCCATTGAAGTATTCGTTGCAAGTCTATTGTAGTCTGCTCGTTGCAAGTCTGGTGTAGTCTGCTCGTTGCAAGTCTGGTGTAGTCTGCTCGTTGCAGTTGCAAGTCTATTGTAGTTTGCTCGCTGCAAGCTCGTTACATCTTATTCGCTGCAAGCCCGTTACAGCTTATTCGCTGCAAGTCCGTTGCAGTCTATTCATTGCAAGCCCGTTGAAGACTTCGTTGCAAGCCCATTGAGGCGTAGCTGTTGCAAGCCCTTTAAGGGCTAACTGCTGCAAGCCCATTTCAGCTTAACAGTTGCAAGCTCACTGCAGCCAAACCGTTGCAAGCTCACTGCAGCCAAACCGTTGCAAGCCTATTACAGCTTAATAGTTGCAAGCCCACTGCAGCGCAGCGTTATCGCTGCAAGCCCATTTGACCTCAAAAATCGCGAGCTCACTGAAGCCTGTAACCTGTGCTGTGCATTGCAGGTCCATTGCAGCCAAACGTTTGCAAGCCCATTAAAGCCTAATTCATGAATGGGACACGCAGTGCAAGGGCATTGCATCCTAATCTGTGATACAGCATTGTATCTTAATCTATGCAACGGCATTGTACCTTAATCGATGCAAGGGCATTGCAGCCTAATCGATGCACGGGCATATTAACAGCCTAACTCTTGTAAGCCCCCGTTAATAGCTTGGAGGGCCCTGAACTGACATCTAGTGGTATTGAAATGCGCATTTAGAGCGCTTTGGTTTACTTGATGTAACAGTACGGCTGAGCTTTCAAAAGCGAGGCAGTGTTGCCGTGTTGTCTGTTGCGCTGGAAAGATAACAGAGCGCGCTGGCGCGTCTCAGTCTGAATGCTTCATGAAAGCATTGGCATTGAGAATGTGAAAAATCCAGGCACTTGTACTAAATGCAGTGCTTCTATGCCGCGGAAATGAGAGCCAATGAGCGTTAGGATTGAGAGCTAACGGCGGTCAGTGCTATTCAAACGGCCAAAAAACCTGAAATATAGATAATATAATGTATATAGATTGAGCAAAATTTATATGCATGTATATATTATATACATATTTACCTAATCTGTTGTCCATTGCATTTATCACACTAGAAGGACCTTTCTAGTTTCTTTGACTTGGCGTATATCAACCTATATTCTATGTACGATCCACTTGGGCCATTTTTCAGTCATTTCCGAATGAGCGTAACTCTCACAAATGTGAATAGTTTATCCAATATAATTCTATCCACTGTGTAGTTTAGGTTGGAAAGCCCATCAACGTTGAAGCGTTCCTTCCCCTTGAATAGTAATTCGAAACCGTTGATGTTTTGCTGTTGTTGCTTGTGCTTGGGTGTCTTGTACCGTGCGACGTCGGCGGGAGGCCTAGAGATACTAAGACCATGGTAGGCAGTACGATTTGCCATGTCATCGTCTTCCGCTCCCCATCCCCAAAACACATTACTAAACCCATTGACTAATTTGAAGTGCTCTGTGCGCAGAGCAGAAACACCTCCGAAATCCTTTTCGTTATGAAGTTTGTAATCAAACTTGTCAATAGCCACACTCATGTGTCGGGGCTGACTGGGACAGTTGTAATAATTACGATCATTCTCTGGGATAAGGTCCACATCATGGAAAATGAAGCAATCGTAATTTTCATTTTTCAAACCTTCGACAAAACCTACGTTGAGCAGCATGGCACGGTTGAAGGGCTCTACGTCCAATTGTTCAATGACGAAAATATTGCAATCTAACATTTGCCGTTTTAGCATTGGATGAATGTTGTACAAAAATATTCGTAAGTGCTCTTCTCTATCACGATACGGAACGATTATAGCCACTTTATCTTTGGAATTGCACCCTGGAGGTTTGTAGTGTCCCCCTAGTTCCAGATTCCGGATCAGGATGGATTTTTGAGATGCTATCCAATGAGGGCGGCGGTGCTTCTAAATTAACTTTCAGAAAACCCTTCAGGTTGGGTGGAGGTGGAGGCATGGGACAGTAGTAATTTTTCTTGGTTGCAGCTTCAATAGATAAATTTTCACAAAGTGCCTCAACCTTGCCCACCCACATTTTTGCGAAATCAGCCAAAATTCCTTCAGATTCGTATTCTACACGTAAAAATGTCCGTGCATGCCCGTTGCAGAGTTTTGAAAAAAGATGGGTTCACACAGAATTAAATGCTCCGACTTACGTATGTAATACATGTAAATTTGGATCCTTAACAAGTTTTTAATGTTTCATATTAATTTTATTGTACAGAAACGGGCCAAATACACATGTTGGATAAAAATATTGAAAATTTGTTCTTCAAGTAGTCGAATGAGGTATAGAACGTAAAAATGTAACAACAATTGGCTGAGATACTAGGTGGTAAAGATTATCATATTATAAAACCATATGAAAAATGGACTGTGCATGGCATAGCACTTCTACTCTTACGTACTAGAGGGCAAAGGGCTGATTACTTTATAAAATAATAACAGTTTTTAAGAGTTCGCTAATAAGAATAAACTACTAACAGCAACTAAAGCAGCCGTAGCCAAGAAAAAACTTCAAGGAACATAGACAATACGTCAACATCTAGATCTCACGCATGCAACACACAAGCATAAGACAATTATGATGGTAACCAACATGACAAATGGCATTGCTAATAGAATCAAGTAAGTTTGTGACATTCCAAGGTACATTGGAGGTTCAGGAACATGGGGGAACTTTAACTGTGTGAGATTCATCTTGGGAATCTTAACATGCCACTGAGAGTCGATAGCTGCCAAGTCAGTTAAAAATTTGTCACTCCAGCTTACCATGTGCGTGAAGTTAGTCCATAAGCATGGTGTAATAGGATGCAATTCAAAATTACCAGGTGTGCCTTCGCAAAACAGTGGGTAATCGATCTCATAGTGACCATTCACTACCAAGCTACAGTTGCATTGAGTCCAGACATACAAAGCTCCTATTGGACTAAAGCTGTAGGTCTTTTTTGTATCACCACAAATAACATTAACCTGCTCTGCATTGACAATCACATACTCGCTAAACCCTATCTGCTGAATCAAAAGATCGGTATCATCCGAGCATCCAAAAGAGCTCACTTTCCTCAGCTGGTCAAGCCCTAACTCCTGAATCAGACCAATAGCACACTTGACAGTCTGGCTAGCATCGTTTTGATGCTCTGGTACAAAACACAAAAGCTGATTCTGAAAATTGCATCTCCTTTGCAATAACGGAGAAATTTCGACAACTTTGGAATGAGAAACAGCCACAATTTTCGGTTCGTTTGGAAAAAGCGCGCATGTTTGCCCCATGAAAGCAAATTTTACCGGAATTAACTGGTAGAGCTTCCATGCATTCTCCAACTTTGTAACGGGGATTGCAATTGTAACCGTAATTGCGTCGTACGTAAATCAGCAGTCTGCCACCGCCGCCTTGTACAACATGGAGATTTCGTCTAATTTAACAGCGACTCTCTTATTATGCTTTCCCAACCTTTTGTTAAGCTCACTAACTTGTTGTTTCAACTCAGGGTAAGGAATTAAAGCTGATGGAATGCGGTGGACGCTGCACGACTGTATTGCCTCTGCAATTGCGTCCCGAGCCAATTTTGCCTCCAAGACTTGCACCACCTCAAGCAGCTTTCGGTCGTGGCGAGACTGGTAGTGCTCAAGTAAAGCCGTCATATTTCCTCCGAATTTATCAAGCTCAGTTCTGATAATCTTGAGATCCCGTTCGTATTCCTGCATAGCTCCTTGTAGCTGGAGAAACACAATTAATACAGAAATAAGTTAACCTTCTAATGTTCTCTCATACTGACGTATCAATTTTAAATTAATCCATACCTCGGCTACATAGTTGGTTAGATCCCGATTCTTTCCATAAAGAATGCCGAATCCCATCCCAGTTCCCACTAGAATAGCTCCAATACCAGCAGCAACTATTACCGGTGCCACCCTCTTCTGCAGCAATGGACCTTCTCTTTTGCCAATTGTAAACTCGGAATCAATGTCGTCAAGGACCATGTTCATCAGTAGACCAGTCTCATTAAGACTGAAGTTACCGGACCGGTGAAATTTTGGGATGGGAATGGTGAATAAAAGCTGAGAAGTTTGTTCATAAACGATTGCATTTGGAATCTGGAACAAACAGTTAGCAAATCAAAATGGATAAAGCCACAAAAGCAGCGAAAAAATAAGATTCAGTACCTCTGTGAGATGGGCAGGGGAAATGACTCGGTACGAGTTGTTCAGGGCCTGATGCCCTGAACAAATTACACACATAACCAATAAAATCAACAGCCTCCACATGATTGTAGTGTAAATTCTCTTCCAACAGTACTCAGGCACCGGATATGATAAAATTGTAGAACAATTTTTACAGAAAATCAAAGAACAGACAACTTTTAGTCGAGAGTAATAATGTCCAGACTGTCTCGTTTGTTAATTGCGACTAGTTTGAGACTTGGAATCAAAGAAACTTGACCACAGTTTATTTGCTGGCAGTAATTAGAGTACCACTGCACTGGACTTGAATCATTCATAGAATTCGCATGTCTGCAATCATTGTAGGCCTTGAGACCTAAAGCTAGCACATTTTCAAAGGCAAGGTATCGAAATACACTCAGTCAGCTTATTCTGAGTAACAAATTGCTGGTGATTAAGGCTGGGGACTCGAGACATCATACAAAAGCATCAGAGAAATACGAAATTAATTACGTTGGTAACATTAGTAGCAAAAGTCTATCTCAAGCATATTTGTTCTCAGTGGATATTCTGCTCATGAAATAAATTGACACGTTTCATTGATAGTATGCGTTCCAGCATACTCAATTCTGTCAGAAGGCGATAGCATTTCGTTTGCTGTGAAAATGCTTAGGCAGCTTTAATGGACAGAACATTCCGGACTTCAGTCTGGCATGATAAGAGAAGCCGTTCATGTCTATTCAGCAAATTTTTACTGTCTTTCTCACCACTTTTCACGCACTCTGCAGCTTAGCTCCTATATAATGAGTCACTGTCTCATAAGGCTTGAGTCAACTGCTATTGAAGACCCTTACGAGACTTGAATGCAGACGCCGTACAAGAGACTTTATTCTTTGTGCAGAAGACATGGTAGCGTTCTTAAATTCAGTTAATACGGATTCAAAAGTTAGTTACATCTACGTACCGGAGATTCGTATCAATGAGGTTGCTGAAATTCGTAATCTTGCCAAAAGGTTTGACTCATACACGACAATCCCAGGGACTAGACAGTACCATGACTTTACTCCAGTAGGGCTTGACAAGATGCTGTGCAAAAAGTTCTCCGACAGCCAATTTGGTACCACACATACTTTTTTGAAAAAAACCAAGCCATTGAATTCACCGTTTGCTGTTGAGTCATACGTGGCCTTTGTCTATTACGACAGATTTGCTGTGGGTGTGCTTGTAGGCACTATTGAAGAAGATTATAAGGTCAGAATGATGGAGGAAAGTAGAACAAAGGTGCCAAATTATAGGTGGCTTACTGTTGAAAAACTGGCCATTATTGCTTATGGTGACATCATTAGCAACTTGACAGCTCCTGTGCCTACAACCAAGGTAGCGAGGGCATTTAAATTTGTCGAAAGTGAAATGCGTAGTGCAAAACAGGTGTTCGATACACTGCAATACCGTATTGCTTGATTTTGAGTACATAAGTTTCTGCGATCATGATTTTGGTGTATTTCTTATAACTGTTCTTAGTTATTTTGTTATTTCTAATTCTATTTTAGTAGTAAGTAGCTGAATAATCAGGTGTTTGACTTCAGGTGTTCCTAAAGTTTTCATTAGTTCGTATGATTGAATTGTAGTTCAATCTTTACCACCTAATATCTCAGCCAATTGTTGTTACATTTTTACGTTCTATACCTCATTCGACTCCTTGAAGAACAAATTTTCAATATTTTTATCCAACATGTGTATTTGGCCCGTTTCTGTACAATAAAATTAATGTGAAACATTAAAAACTTGTTAAGGATCCAAATTTACATGTATTACATACGTTAGTCGGAGCATTTAATTCTGTGTGAACCCATCTTTTTTCAAAACTCTGCAACGGGCATGCACGGACATTTTTACGTGTAGAATACGAATCTGAAGGAATTTTGGGTAATTTCGCAAAAATGTGGGTGAGCAAGGTTGAGGCACTTTGTGAAAATGAAACTTTAACCTCCTGTTACTAGGGACAGCGGCAACCCCCATCGCTGAAATTCACGGTATAAGACACTATAGTGGTAAGGTATCCATAGCCAACATTTGGAAAATTTTCGCTGACCCCCGCCGGTTTTTCTACGTTTCACAAATTCTTACTCTAGTAGAGTTTGAGGTGTTGGCGTTGCGAAAATCTTAAAAGTTTAAAAAGTCATTTAGCTTAGTTCCATTTAAGGTAGCATTTGAAGCCCTCCAAATTAGTTCCATCCTTGACTTCCGAATTCCTATCTTTAAGAGATATCGGAACGGCGTTGTTGGGTGCTTACTAATTTCGGTGGCTTTACTTGGGTTGGCTAACGGTAGTTTTTGTAGCAGATTAACGTAGAGACAATGAAGACTTAGTTCGGGTCATTTGATTAAAAAGATAACGACAATCCATTCTGTCTCCTTTGATAAATGCTGCACTTTAATGCAGCCCTAGTTTACACTTCAATAAAACAACAAATAATTATTCTTACTATTAACAATCAACTGTCTCCTTGTCTTTAAAGCACACCTTTTCACTGCAAAATTTATTGTCTCAATGTCCATGTCCATGAGAATCAGTCCACCAAAACAGACACTCGAAAAAATTTAAAATTTACGACTTTTTTGGAAATTTACCTAATTGATGTCTAAGGCGACCACTTTTCTGCTTTTTTCAACGGTCAATTTCTGCATTTGGGTCTTTGGAAATCTGCTTTTTCTGCTTTTGGATTTTGAAAATCTGCTTCGACAAACAAATGCATTTTCAAGCTGAACCATTTGATTTTGGGAAAAAACTTTAGCGGAAAATTCGTCAAGACTAACAAAACTACTGTCTGAACCGAGATTTGGTTATCAAATTCGCAGAACAACCGTTCCAAAATTTTTCCTTAATATCCCCACAATTTTAGTTTCAAAAATATTTAAAGGTGAACAAAAAAGATCAGCGTTCTGGTAGTTTTACAATGAAATTTACCCGTATTTTAGTAATTTTTGTTAAAAATTTTACAATGAAAATGGCAAAATTGTTGAGTTTTTCCCAAAAAATCAAGAAAGTTTCTAAAAATGTCCCAAAATTTCTGAATTCTGCCTGAATTTTTCTTATTCTGCTTCGAGACTTCAAATCTGCTTTTTCAGAGTTCTAATAAAAGCAGTTCTTGAGGTTTTAAAATACGGGGACTCTTTTAAATATAGCGACCATAGTTCCGAAATTGCTCCTCCTGTTTTCTGCTTTTTCTGCTTTCTGGTCGCTCTACTGATGTCCATTGCAACCAATTGAAAATTCATCGTGCACAAGGGGAGCAAAAATACGAATTTCTGAGTCTACATCAATAATCTATATTTCAGGTTTTTCGCCGTTTGAATAAGACTTTCCCACGGACTACAGATTTGAAAACCTCAATCTGTACGCTCATTGGCTCTCATTGCCGCGGCACAAAGAAGCTGCATTTAGTACAAGTGCATGCACTTTTCACATTCTCAATGCCAATACTTTCATCAAGCATTGAGATTGCGACGCGCCAGCGTGTTCTTACAACAATATCAGAATCCATTTGGCTTTTTATGAAATATCTGAAAATTTATTAGTATACGAAAATGACGAAATAGACGAGATCAATCGACAGTTAGCTCACGAAATTGCTGTAAATGTAGCAAAATTTGACTTAAAAATGGAAGTGTCCTCTCAAAATTGGGTGCTTTTTTTGTCTTAGAAACTGCATGACAACTTTTAAATGTTTTAAGGATTTTGATGTAGGATTTTTTATTAGTTTTTGTGTAAAAAAGGGCCCTTCTACTGAGGCTTTCCCATTTTATTTGGGACAATTTTAATGGCTGAATTTCGAGGGCGCTGGTTATATTTGAGAACCCTAAAAATGTTCCTAAGTATTCAAAATTTATCTGCCTGTCGATCAAAAAAGAAATTTTGAAAATCGGATCGCACGTTCACCCAGAATTAATAATTTTGCGGAAGGTCCTCGATTTTGAAGTTTCCAAATCAGCTTAAAATCCAAAGTTGTTGTTTTAGAGTTCAATTTTTTTAAAA
>JAQIWI010001361.1:0-16986 GCA_034698825.1 Deuterosminthurus bicinctus | reverse complement strand
AGTTGGTGCATGTTTTATAGGGGGTTGCCGGAAATCATACTGCGTCATTGTTTGGTCGAACTATAATAGACAAACCCATGGGCAGTGAGCTTGCAAACAATTTAATGAGAAATAAGCCTATAATGGGGCTTCGTATGGGACTTTATGAAAACACGCAAGGAACCATCCGGGTTGGGGATCCCGTTTACGCAGCCGTCCTGTAATAAAGGGCAAGCTAACTCAATTTTCAATTCAATTGCTGAAATCATATAAAACGCAGATAAAGCCTGAGTGCAATTATCTTTAAAAACTGGAACAGATTTGAAATCTGCTGAAATTTGCCAAGTTTTTGCAGCATTAAATGTTAATTGCAGTGATTTACCTCAAGTTCGTACCTTTTCAGCAGCAAAGCAGCGTAAAGTAAAAGTAAGCAATTTGTGGCAGTAAGACCTAAGGTCTGAGCTGAGTAAAATTTAATTTACCAATAACTGGGTGAGCACGAGCATACTTTCTGGATTCATGTTATTTGGTCGATAGAAAGAACAAATAGTTGCAATATATTGCAACTTGAGGCCGATGACGAGTCGTCAAGTTTGCGTTGTCCTAGATTGTTGGACTATGTAGCTTAATTGCAAGGAATTAGCTGACCGGAGGTCTTATGTGAGCATGCTCATATTTGTGTACGTAAACGTGCACTGTGCTGAAATGTCTTTGTTTGCCACAATGATTTTGTGTGCAATAATAAGAAATTACTCAAGTCCTGGCCTCCTAAAATTTCCATGCTCGTGCACTATTAACTCAGCAAATAGTAAAGAAACCGCAGCTTGCTCATTCCTTTGGACCCAAATTATAACATAACTCAGTCAAAGCTCTTCAGAGGTCTTAAAAATTCTTCAGGGGCCTCGATTGCAATTATTTGCTGTTGCAGTACAAACAATGAATCAAAAAAATTACTCAGCTCCTGCTGGAAGAAATAATTAAATGCGGCATTAATGTAACAAAATTCAGTCACGAATCACACCTGAGGTAAAAAACAAGCTACAATTTCTCCTGTCTTCAATTTTGCAGTTGGTAAATGCCTTAAGGTAAAAAAGGCTGATGTTTGTTTAGCTTTGACTTCGTGACTTTGGTCACGTAGCCGGGCGCCATCATGCCCAAAAAGTCGTCCGGGCGGAAAAAAGGAATTCAGCGGAACATTCCAAGGCACCGTGTTGGCAGGAAACAAACATGTGACGGGAAGGGTGCTTTTAGAAACGATAGGGAAGGTGGTGAACGTCCATCCAATATTTTCTTCTCTGCCAGTCAAAAATGCTTTGAAAGTACGTTTGCACTAAGTAGAAAATTCCACTTGATCGGCTTCTCACGCACGTCAGCTAGTCAGTACGTGCTTTCTGACAGGAAAGATCAAATTTTTCACTACGCCGCCATCGGCTTGTACCTCGCACTCAGCGTTCGAAACACTTTGCAAACAGTTAGCATACTTATGTATGAAAACCTGGGGATAAAATCCTTTTTGTGTGTATGTCTGGCTGCAATTTATGTCCTTCCCATCCTGATTGGCCTGGGAGTCGTGCTGAGACCCAAAGAAACGGTAGACTTGCTCAATAGCTGGTCCTACGTGGCCACTGCGATTGATTCTGGAACTGAATTCCACCCACTTCATGACACGTCAGCGAGTCTAAAAGTAATTTCAGCCTTTTGTTGCTGCTACGTCATCACCACAAGCGCGGCAATTATGAGCACTGTCGTGAGAGACTTGCCCATGTGCATGTTTCCAACTTTGGAGCGGAATGGTTTGATTCCTAGAGAGATTCTACCGCGCTTTGCATGGCAAATGCTCTTTGCACCAGTGGAATGGATTTTGTACCTGCCACCAATGCTAGTGGCTCATATGGGTGGGTCTATACTTTTCATGGGAAATGGTGCGATTCAAATCTACATGGAACCACTTGGGTAAGTTTCATTGCTTAGGAAAATGAATGAGTAAATCGAGAGCTTTTCTATTTAGGGCGGTGCAAGTGAAATGTCTGGAATCGCGGGGAAAGCTAGAGCGAATGTACGTGCAGCTGGAACTGTTCAACCGAATCTTTCAAGTTTGGATCAGATATTTCTTTCCAACTTGGCTTCTGTCCTTCGCAGGGTCGGTTATCCTAACGCTCTTTGTGGCTTTGCGCTTCATGGAACTTCCGTTTTTCCTCTACATCAACTATCCGAACTCAGCGGTGACGATGCTGATCCTCATATTTTGGCAGAGCTTTGACATGTTTAGGGTGAGTAGAGAATCGGAGGACATTTTGGGAAGTTTGCTGCAACATCATGCGCCGTACTTGAGAGACAAGACGAGGATTGAGAGAGTAGAGGTGATGAAAAGGGCTAGAGCTTTTAGACCTATGACGTTCCCCTTGGCGGACTGTGAGTTCTCGCTGAGTGTTCCGGTGAACACTTGGGAGGAGAAACTCAATCAGGTTGTGTTTCTCATGTCCCTTTAATGTATTTATCCGAAAGTAAAGCATGCTTTTATTGAGTCTTGCGAAATTGTATTACAATTTAGCTGAAGGCGTTCAAATTGGTATTAGCACGCGTTGTATACGTGTGCAAAAAGTATGACGGCTAGCCCCTCCCCTTGTAAATTTCTGGCTGCGCGGTTTCATACTGACAATTACTTATTGCCGTTAATGATTTGCCATTAGGAATGCACTAGAGAAATGTGCCGTAGTTGCCACTTCAACGATGCCCCTTAAAAACTAAAATGTCTAAAAGTCCAATTGCTGTTTCGATAAGTTTTACTCAACACAGCACTTCCTACACAAAATTAGGACTCATTAAGTCAGGTTGTATATGTGTATGTGTTCAATTTAATGGTTTGCAAATTAAAAAGTTATAATCACCTCTTGAATTAGACTTACGTGAGTAGAAAAAATTGGGAATCTACGTGGTATTTTTCCCAACATTAGTCTTGGCAACTATTTATGCAGAGTCAAACTTCGTCTCTCTTGTCTAAAGTAAAGACCGTCAAAAGCTCTCGACTGGCTACAAACTCGTACGAGGGATTTTAACCCTCCGTTTGAATCAACATGTAATAATCCTCCTTTGACTCGTAACGCTACCAAAAATCAATGGCACCTTCGCTCCTCAATGCAGTCACACTGGACCCAACGCCACCTCTCCAAAATTTCACTTCATGCGTTCTAATTTTCATTGATTACACAACTTTCGTTGATTATTCTGCGATTTCGCATCCTGTCCGTACCATTGATAATATTTCATCCTTGTCTTATCCCACTGACCGATTACAATATACAAATTGCATTCTCACTACTATAATTCTGACTCCAAACAGTACAAAACGGGACCAAGACATAAAGGTCACTTTCGACAGCTTAAGTCTAGGATTGCAAAAATCCCAAGTCGAAAATATTACAAAAATATCGAAACATGCTGTCCGCCATCCTTCAACACCGCATTTCGTTCTCATTTTTCACAACATACGAAGCGAAAGAGGTTTATTTGAAAGCTTTGGCAAGAAGTTGTTCCAGAACTACCCCGGGACAATACCACTGTTCACTTTGAAGTATCACAGGGTTTTCCAGCACCGCTTTAAAATCTTTTACGGCCACTTTCTGTATATAAGTGAGAGGTCTCCTGGAAAAATAGTATTTCTAGTGGAATTCACCTGTCAACCTTCAAATGTTTGCTCGACTAATCTAATGCAAACTTTCCTCGATGAAGTAAACGGTGGAAGGAATCGAACCTGGTTCTTTAGCTCAGCGTTGGGTATAACTGGTGTAAGATATGCTTACATTCCCAAATATGCAGCCTTGATAGCGCCAAAAGTGTACGGGTTTTTTTCCTATGGAGCTGGAGTCGACGTGGTACCAAAGCAAAACACGTATAACGGACCTTCGTTCGGTGAAGTTTTCGACTTTGATTATAGAGATCTACCCAGGAGCGGTATTCGAGTATACTTTACCGGACGAGTGTGCCAGTTTCGCTTCATAATGACTTATAATGTTAAAGCAGAAGAACCTTCAATAGAATCGTACTTGGATCCTTGGGACACCAAGATTTGGATGGCAATTTCAGTATTCACTTTCATTCTGTCAGTTGCACTGGGATATTCCAAAGCCTGTAGTTGGTGGAAGACGCTTGACAATATTCTAGATACATTCCTCTGGCTCTTCGGAGTGTTTGTCAGCCAGTCTACATCTGTTTCGTGGTTACATAAGCAAAACAAGTCGTACTTTTGTAAATGGTTACCCCATGGAAGAATGGCATGGTTTGCATTTGCATTCTTCTTGTGTGCATCATACTTGGCGTCACTGAAGGCGGTGAAGATCGCAGTAATTCCAGTTCAATGGCAAAGTATTCGCCAAATCCTGAATTCAAATTTTACAATGTATCTGCCAATGAGGGACTATTTATGCAGGTCTCTAGAGGGACAAAATCTAACTTGGAATACAGTGAGCCTTGTATCTTGGAAGCAGTTCTGTTCACAAACACCAGACGAACAATGCAGATTTACTTTGGACCTCTACCGACAAGAAAATTTGACATTCCAGGATATAAAATCGAGGGTACAAATCACATGTAATTACAGATTACTCGATTTGATTGAAAACAAGCTGAATGCTTCTCGCACAGCTGTCATTATACCACACAACATGTTTTACTATTACTGGCACCTTTACTTCGATAGAGCAATGCGTCAGAATCGGAAGTTGAAATTTTATCACAACAAAGAGTCAAATGATAATTTTCTTGGTTTGCAACAATATTACTTCACAGATGATGTCAGTAGGTACTACAACATCGTTCCACGAACGATGGCTGTTTTGTTCCAATCTGGGATCTATGGGATGTACATGAAAAATTCGTCAGGTAATCTTGATCGTACGGTAAAAAAATACGACGAGAAGTATGCTGATCCGATCTTTGAGCCTGTCTCATTGCAAAACTCGAACATCGGAGCATTTTTGACCTTTTTTTCTCGATGCTTAGCAGTTGCTGCTGCCTTTTTTTTTGTAGAGGCTTCATGGGGAAGCAGAATCCAATTGACCACTAAGCGGATAGTGCCGGTAGAATAGAATTGAATCTTTGTAAATTTATGATGAATCAGGTGATACAAAAGCGCCGCGGGCGATGCAAGGTAACTGCAAAACTACACAAACATATTTTATTGTAAAATGAGGTCTTGAAGTATTCAAATGATAAGACTTTTTCACATGACTGCAGTATTTGCTCGACTTTTACATTATTGGTATTCATGCACACTAACGTATCATACACGCAAACTGCACGATGTCCATTCTGCTTTAAGTTACGCTGACCACTCTTGATGTTCGGTGCTCTACAAATAAACACTATGCGCATTATAAATCGGCATTACTTTTTGAATTTTCTCAATCACACATTTACGACAATCATTCCAGGAACGTAACAACCGACTGTCTTGGCTTCAATTCATTAGCAGGTCTATCATTGGATGACTCCGCCGCTTCCGTAATCACCCCTCTGTACTCCCCCTGTTTAATTTGTTTGTACAAACCGTAGCCACAACTCGCAAAATAAATATGAACACAAGCGGCTATGGCACAGAAAAATCCATGGCCTGCTGCCCCAGCTGCCATGAACAATACGGATGCTGCTGCAAATAGTAATGAGCCAAGACCTTCACACACTGCGTACAACAGTGCCAAGCAACCAATATACTGCAAAAGTATTTTCATAGTCAGCTTTGACTTTGATTTTTGAATGCATAAAGAAAAATCCTGCACCTTTAATGCAGCCACAATTATCATCAGCCCACTTGGGAACAAATAAGCAACTCCACTGTAAATTGTTCCTTTAGATTTGTCATCTTTTGGCATTTCATCTACAAAATAAAATCTGACTATGACTCCAGTACAAATTTTGAGATGTAACTGAACTCACCCAGCCCAGATACTTGACCTTGTCGCTCGTTATAAATCTGAAGGACTGCAGCTAATGTGGAAATCACACCAAGGATCTTGCGCATGTGCAAACATAGTAATATTACCCACAAATTGTATTCAAAATTCCAAAAAAAAAAATTGCTCACGATTTTAATACAGCCGACGACTATACAACCTGTACGGAGTGATATGCAGCCGCATGGATTGAAACCATTTTGACCGACAGGGTAGGCCCGGTATGGCAAAAAAACTTGTGGGGAAACTTTGAGAGCTGATGGACGTCTTGTTCGTGTTGATGTTTCAGAGGTCGTCGCCAGTTCGTTCGGCTCAGAAGCTTCTGTTATGGTCACCGCTTTTGACTTGCGAGCTTCCATGGTCGACTCTGGCACTAGAACGCTGCGCAATGTTCGTGCTAAAAATAGCATAAATCGAAATGAAAAAACTTTAAAAATATAGCAGTTTTAATTTTATGTTTTAAATCAGAAAAGTATTAAGATTGAATTGAAATCATTTTGATGTTGAAATTGGATATCATAGCAACCTCGTAGCTTGTCCGCAGACTTGTACGAAAAATCTCGAGTGATCTAAAAGGAAAAAAAGTCAAAAACAAAAGCATGAGAAAGCTAAAGTTGATGATTGATGATTAATAATAAACATTGATTTATTTTGTTGCGCCTGAGCTATACGAAACAAGTCAAATTCTTTCACTATAATACTTGACAACAGAATTCATTCATCCCCTTCACTAGATAAGATTCTTTTCATACTTTGGACATCGGCAGAAGAGCAAAAAACGTAATCTGGATAAATGCTTAACAACGTACATATGAGTGACAGAAAGGATAGAGAAGGATGCTATGTACGTACGTGCTAAAATTGAGCCAGAGCATAAGTACAACGTAGCAATTTAACAGTAAATAAAAGATAGCAGTAGTAAGCGATAAATGTGCAACTCTATAGTTTAAATCCATTCTCACGTTCACACTCTCCTCTTGTCTAGACATGAGTATCTCATTCATTTTGATTACACAGCAAGTTCCAGCCAATTACAAAGTTATGCACTGTTTGTTCAGGTCAAGTTTTAACCGGCCAGACAACATCACGGCGTTTACTGCGCCAGACAAAATTTTACTCCCAAGCGGTCAAGCTCTACAGTGAAGTTTTTAATTATACTGAAATCATTTTATTAGTTGCATGTGCACATGACAAGACTCTCATCTTGATGCCTTTGTGAAACAAGTGACAGTTAATAATGTCATGGGAATGGATTCCCATGCAGTCTGATGGGAATGTGCCGGAAAATTGCATCCGTTTGTATGCTTCTGATGAACACCACAGATATGTAGGCCGGGCCAAGCTACCCGGTTGCTCCTTCAGTTACTTGGGGGAATTAGTTGTGGAGGTGGAGAGGTCAACCGAGTGCCACAAGAAGAAATATGTCCGCATCAATTACAACGGGCAAGATACAACAATTGAAGCTGATTTTGAGGTAAACTTGCCATCTACTTCATTTCAGAATGTGACTTTTAATTTTTGGGTGCAATTTTTGTTACTGTCAGGTGCTTACTGCTCCACCTGGAAGCTATTACTGGGTAAGTTATAAAATAATATTTTGACGAGCTCATCCCAAGATTTAATTTACAAAATATTCCACATTTTTAAGACACCTTGTGAGGAGTTGGACAGTTTCAACGAGGCGTGGAAATGTAAGGCTTACTTTTTGCTTGCAATCAATCACAACAATTTGTAACAAAATGTTTTTTTTCAGACTGTGAGGATGAAAATGGTGGTAAGAATTCTTGACATTGACAAGCCAGGCAGCCTTGTAGACCTTGACTGTTATAATGTGAAGGAGTCCTGCACATTGTGCGCATGCCAACCGATAAATATGGCCATCGAGGAGGCTTTGCTATCACGTCCGGCAAAAGCACCAGTTTTCATTGCTCCGGACGGAAAGCTTCTTCCAAATTTGAGATACTGGTAACTCAAAAATTCACTTTAATTAAATGCTGCTATGAAAAAAATAATTAGAAACGATTCCTTACTCCTTGCAGATGAAATCCCCAAAGAATCTTCTTATTAGCGCTGAAGTTAAGCAGAAATTTAAAGTTTAAATAAATGTGAAGTTGGAGCCCTTTGTAACTATTTTCATACAACTACAGATGACAAAATTCCTGAGATTTTTGGATGGACTGAATGGAACAAAAAGCTTAATTTGAAATATGTTGTGTCCGCTGGCAGCATCCTCCACCCTTTGGCTACCGTTCTTGTAATTCTAGTGGCAAGAATCACGTCGGACGACGGTGAATATTTACATGGCTTCTTGGTTTGTGACCGTGAAACTAAGACAGTAACACCAAAGTTTGATCCCAAGATTGATCGGGACAGTTCGAGAATGGATGTGAATGTGAGTGCTACGGACATTATTATAGTAGATTGAAATTGTGATTTGATGCAAGCTCAATTTGGGTGCAGGTATTACTGGCGTCCCCAGGACATTATTTTTGGGTAAGTGCCTTAGTTTTGAGGATATTAAATATACAAATGGGACTGTATTTAATTGATGAACCTGAAAACACTTAATGACTTCGGAACCACATGATATTTTTAATACTAATAGCTTATAGTCACCTTAGTTTCTAGCCATTATCAAAAGTCGCCCCACCCACATGACACAGGAGGTAGGGGGCGGGCAATTTCGGGGGCACTTGAGTTTGAGTACCCCGCAGTGGCGCAACCACGGAAAATTTGGTGCGTAGGACAATATTACATGACTAACTTTATAATGTCACAAAGTTGATTGCAGCATACCGTAAAGCAATGATATTCAAGACCGCTATTCTGAAGGTCTTCAAAACCGTGGCCACTACTGCATATTTTGGCTCCCGACTTATCGAATGTGCTTTCTTATTCCGCTTACATAAAACTAACCTTCTTTCGAATCGTAGTATGTATTCCTGAGAGTGGCTTAGCGGCGTCAAACTCTCTTCAAATCGGCATTTCCTTGTTGTTCAGCTGTGAGGCGCAGTAATAATTTAGTTTGGGCAGCATTTATGACGACACTAATATTTTTATTCAAACAAGTCATTCAGTCATTCATTATTCACGTAAAATTTTAGTTGTCATGCGCGCCTTTTCTGCACCTGTCCTATCGATGTTAGTTGAAAGCAGCAACAGAGATGACAACTATTTAAAGTGGAATCTCCCTTATAATGCATAAAGTTTCTCAGTAGACAGATTTTGAAGATTTGCCAATTTGAAGTTATGATTTTTGATAATCTGGTACTTTAAAGTTGGGTTTTCCACGAATATTTGTGCTGATGTCCAAATTTCTGCGTAGGAACTTTCTAATGATGTCCTACGTGGACATTTTCATGCGTAGGACATGTCCTACGCTCCTACGCCGTGGTTGCGCCACTGGTACCCCGTATCTCTGGTGTTCCGAAGTCATTAAGTGTTTTCAGGTTCATCAATAAAATACAGTCCCAACTGCACGTTTGAAAATACAGCTTTCTTTACAGACAAACCCTCCAGTAATGTACCCGCATGACATCGTCCCTCGTGAGACATTTTACTTGAGTTTACACAAAATTTTAATATTAACTTGTGCCTTTAAATTGATGTGTTAATGTTTTTAAAGTTTACAATAACAAGGACAGGACTTCTGTAGAGAGCAGAGGTAAGCTGAGAGTGGTGTTTAAACTCTCAGAGAGCTTTTGATAAAAGGATTTGGTGGCAAGGACTTTTTTATATTGACAGACCCCCGTTGCGTGGCCCGGGCCATTCATCGAGGCCAACCTTACGTCGGTGAGATGCGAGACGGACGATGTCAGTTAAGGGCAGTTGGTCAAAAGTACTATTCAACAGAATACGAAGTTCTGGTACTGGTTTATAAAAATCAAACTAGCAATAGTGGGTTCTTGCAACTAAATTTACATTCTATATTAGATTGTCAAACGTCCAAGACAGGATTTACAGTGCAAGTATTTAGGGTGGGCGCCATATCACCCTGACATGTCTCCAGACTTTCTTGTCAAAATGAACCACAGGGGGTCACCGAATTTTGTAATATCTCGATTGCTCTTGCCACAGGAACAAGGGCACTCCGTTGAACTACATGGAAGTTTTGGCAGTCTTCAAGCTGATAAGGATAGAGCCGAGGTAATTTTAGTATTTATCATTATTTAATGTGCACTCCCAATGGAAGGTTATGCGTCAGTTGACAGAACGGACACTTGACCGACAGACAGTTGGAGACAACACAGTTAGCCGAAGACTGTTCACCGAAACATTCGACTGTTGACCGAATAACAGTTGACTGAACCAAATGGCCGAAGACTGTTGGCCGACACCAAAATACCACTCGACAGTTTACGGAATGATCATAATAATAATTCAATGATGCCCAGGAAAATGAACCAAGTCAAAAATAGCACGAACAGATAATTAAATGAGGCAGCCATGACACAAAGATCTAATCCATTGCCTGGGTAAATTTTTCCTAGTAGCCTCATCAACTAAGAGTTTACCGTTTCATAATTATAACATGGAGAGGAAAGCAGCGACAAAGATCAGGACTTATAGCTTTTAACCTTCAGTCATCTCATTTGTGGCACCCCAACGTGAGCTTGTACAATGATTAACTCTCTGATTGACTATAATTATTGGTGGCACTTTTGACGTATACCTTGTTCTGAGCAGTCGTTAAATCTTATAGCACTTTTTAGTCATCTTTACGCAGAATTTACTGATATCTTGGAAGAATACTATTACGCTTGACCATCCGTAGCATTTTCTAAACTACAACTAAAAACAGGAACAGGGCAAGTCGTCATATTAGCAATTCTTATTTTCATAGAACAAACTAAAGCTTTAGACGTTACACGGAACATTTCTAACTGTATAATTCTTATTTTGAGTTAAATAAATATATTCGAATCATTCGGTCAACTGTCGCGAGGTATTTTAGTGTCAGCCAACAGTCTTCGGTCAACTGTCGTCGGCCATTTGGTTTCGGTCAACAGTTATTCGGTCAACAGTCGAATGTTTCGGTGAACAGTCTTCGGCTAACTGTGTTGGGGTCAACTGTTAGTCGATCAAGTGTCCGTTCTGCAAACTGTTGTACAATCCAATGGAACCTTAACGGCTTTGTCAATGTTTTCCAGGTTCTGGTCTGCAAATATCCAACGAATTTATCTTGGGTACTCAAAAATTTATTCAATTTAACATTTCTTTTGGAGAACTTATGTGAAAATTTGCAGGTATCTGACCACTCAGGTTATGTCTCATACGACGCATTGAGTGCCGGACAAAATAAAGATCAAGGTTTGGTTCATTCCTTCTAAATTATGTCCAGTATAAATGCGACATGTTCTATTGAAAATAGTTACGTATAAAAAATAATATTTTAGAATTTGTACACATTGGTCGCTTTGAGAACAACAGTCACATGATATCAGGACTCATTGTACCGAGTATGAAGAACTGCACATCTTTTGATGGCTCCAGGGAAAATTCTGTTTCATACCAAGTCCTTGTAAGCTCAAAACCTCTCACGTTAATTCTAATCATTGGCCCAACTACGACTTTAACGGCTTTCGTTAACGGACAGGTTCATTCAAAGGACGATAAGGAAAGGCAGGAACTTAAAGGTAAGCTCGTTCGAAACAATTGCAACGGAATATCGTGGTAATATCAACCTGACCTTGAGCTTACTATGTGCAGCAGGTGAGAAAATAACCGAGGTAATGACACTTGTTCACGAATTGCAACAGCTTCAGAAGGAACACCTGCATGGGGATAAAGATGATTCTACGGCCTGCAATGAGCTTTCACAGCTTGTATTCAAATGCAAAGAAGATGTATTTGTGAAGACAGAAGAATGGATTCCTTATGTATCACGCTTGGCACGTTTTCACGGACTTCCACCGTCTTTCAAGCCAATTTTGTTCAAATTCATGGAGGGACCGTGCAGATCCGACAGAGATCCCAAGCACCGGGTGGCCTGTTTTATTCGTTACCTTTGCATCAAGAGAGGAGTTCTAAGCCTTCCTGGAAGCACGAGCGTCACGGGGTTTTGTACACCACATGACTTCCTGCCTCTTCTCAAGTACTTTTCATCTCTAAGAACCAACCAGCTAAAGGACGTGTCCGCCCAATTAGAAGTAATCTTGGATGTCATTGTGGTCTTAATTAGGGGCTCAAAGTCACGTTTTGACCTTGACGAGTTTGAACTCTCGGAAAAGTTTCAAGGCTTACTGAGAGTTTGCGCAAGTTTTGTATCGACCAAGGTCAAAGACAATATTTTCAGTTTATTTTCAGCTCAAACAGATACTAAATCTGAAGCACGGTCAACCATCAATACTAAAAAGCGACAAGATGAGTCTTTAAAGCGTAAGTCCCTTGCACGCGTACTACATGGATTTCCAACTGACGTGATGCCAGACACAGTGCTAGTGCTAACCACTCCGATGAACTCCAGTCTTCATCAAGATAATTCGACTGAAAAAGAAGACATGAAAACCGTGAATTGTACTGCCCTCTACCGTGAAACTTGGGTCGCAGATAACGGTCTGCCACCTAATGAGAATTCGTTCTCACTACCAACCCTTTTAGCAAAGAGAGAAAGGGCAACTTTGGAGGAGGTCCGCAGTCTAACCACTTTTATTCAAGGTGACCAATCCAGTCATTTGAAATCCGATGAACTGAATTTAATAGTGGAATTACTCAAGCCTAATTCAAGAGTATCCTGGTACACTCGCCGTGAGTATACGTGGGCTATTGTAGCTTGCATGTCCAAATATCGAAATGATCAAGACAAGGATTGGAATGATCTTTCTTCCTGTACTGTAGACACCTTGATTGACCTTGCAGAAACGTGCTGCCTTACAAACGATTGGAGTTTGTTGCTAGGAATTCTTACAAGTCTTTTAAATGCAACAGGAAGCTTTTCGCTGAAGACAGAACATGTGGAGAAACTTGTCAAGCTTACTCAAAGCTTTGATCAACAATGTGAAAAATATGAAATGATTGTCTACACTCATTTACTCCTGCTCCACGACAACGTTACTTGCAAAAATATTCACCCTTCCGTGACCAAGTTAATGATTGACTGTCTGAAGCTATCCACTAACAAAATGAATCGAATCCAATCGGCAACAAACCTATTTCATTGGACAGTGGATCTGGGAATGGCGTTGGATAAGACTGAGCTTTTAATGCTCGAGAGTTACCTACAGGATGAAGTCCGGGATGTCAAACTATACTCCAGGGCCGCCTTCTCCAATGGGTTCTTGAACAACTCAGAATTGATAGCCGATGACGAGCTGCTAGCTATCTTGCCATCAATTTACGTCACGTACATCACTGAAATTACAGAGCTTGGAGGCATACAGACGGACTTAACTGACAAGATTAATGGACCAATCTACAAACTGTTCGCTGTGATTCCGGCCAAATTACCCACCAAATTGATTGAAATGTACCAAAAATTCACAATGAACTATGCAAAGTTCTGCACAGCATCCAGTAACCGCACAGGTTTTAATCAATGTCTCAGAGCAGTTGGAAAATGGTGTACATCTGGAACGCTTGAGGCAGTTGAAAAGGTCATTAGCGTTACCGAAGAAGAAAAACATTGCGCCGAATATGTTCAGTTTATTTCAAATGCAATTCAAAAGGGCCTGGCCAACAACTTTATTGGCTCAGCTACGACTCTGCAGAAGATTGTGAAACAAATGCGTCGGCCACAAAGTCATGCAACCATCTACCCGATGGCTCTTCACATCATATCTGGCGTTCAAGAGCTACCGGATGACGTATTTGGATATTATCATATGGAAATCATTGCGCTACGACTGAAAAATGGAGGTCTCTTAAGCATGACGTGTACTTTTCTGAAGGATTTCAACTTGGACGTGGGTAATGAGACATGTCTCATAGATTGGCTCTTCTGGCATTTCCACTTTTATGGACGTCGACTGTCTCGCAGGTCAATGAACGCGCTGTTGAACTGCACGGATGAAAAAGAATCAAGTAACGAATCTATAATCATTCTAGATTGGCTTGTCCGTCGAGGTTTGATTCTGGAAGAGTCGGATTTGTTAAGATTGATGGCCAATAAAAACACCAGCACTTTATTGAATACAGGACTGGTGATTGATATCATGAAGATTCAAGACATTCCACGTCCATTTATTGCTGAAATGTTGAAATGGGCCCAAACTTTTTCACTGGGTAAAAAAACGGTTGTTTATGACTTTGTCAATTCATTGTTAAAGAACCACTCCAACCCATGTGAAATATTAGAACAAGCTGTCAATATCGCGATCAAATTCATGGTGGATGCAGCTAAGCGTAAAGACCTCCCAGGTGCCATGCTCATGCAGCAGGGTCGTTTCATCTTACACACGGCCTTGCTAACAAAAGATTTCTCAGCCTTTGACCCTAGAAAAGTAAAAGATGCGATTATTATGGAAAAGGAGTTTGGATCGGAAGACAAAAGAACGGGAATTTGGAAGCCGTTCTTTACAGAGGACACGGAACCGTCTGATTTGGACCTACTTTTAGAAATTTTGGATCCTCCCGCCAACGTCCAGCCAATCAAGTTCAGTTGGGCTGAGGTCAACAAGCTTGTAGTACGAGCAGGTGAAAGCATCTGGAAGAAAAGCATTATAGTTCAACAGCAAATGCTCCTATTGTATAGGTGCTCTAAAGAAAATGGCTGTGGTATATGTACAAATACAAACACTGATGACAGTTGTGGAAAGATTGTTACTAGTGATGAAGATGAAAGGCCACACGTGCTCTTTGACATTTTGGCACTCAAGTTCTGCAAACTGGAAAAACCGCTGATCAAATCTGCATGTAACTATGTTAAAAACGGTGGAGGTCAATACCAAATTTCTCAGGACGATACCGTCAACCTGCAATCCTTGATACAGGAAAATGAAGAAGTAGCTGACATACTGCGTACAGAAATAAAGCAACAATTTTCCACAAGTCATCTGCAGACTATTGGAGATTGTGCTTTCCAAGCCTGGTGCAGTTCGGAAAATGAACAAGTTTACACTAGTTGTACGTCGCTGTTGACAGATTTGCTTTGTTACGGCTGGGGGCCATCACAAAAAGCAAAAGATTCTTTGAGTATTTTGCAGGAACATAATATTCCTTGGGTTGTAACAAAGTTGAATATGGGCTGGCCTCCATTTTTACCAGCCTCTCTCGAATCAGTTAATAGCGATGCTACCAGTTGGACTTGTAAACTCCATGAAATGGCAAGCTTGATACTTCCAATACTTGGCTTTGATTGGATTGGGTCGACTACATTATTAGAAGAGCACTTGGAGTCAGAATTGTCCAAGCGTCAAATCAATTTTCGTCAAAAGTGTCCTACGTCACTTATTCAAGATCTCTCAAATCTATTTACAAGTCTGGAGACCTCTCAAAAGTTCTTGTGCTCATTATTCCTGCTTAAGGCTGTACTTTGTAAAGCCATAGACAACATTGTCTTAGCACGTGAGACTTTAAACATCTTTTCTTCAAGTCAAGATAGTTCAGACTGGCTGAAGCAAGTAATCTTAGATGGAATTTCTGAAAGCATTGGTCAAACAAGTGGAATCCAATCTCCAGTGCCAATTGGAACAACGCGAGGTCTCATATTTCAAGTTTCTAATCGTCTGTCCGGAACTTTCAGCATAGTGGATTTGCGAGCAAAAGCTGCTGTTCAAGTTATCGTAGCCGAAATCTACTTAGCTCTAATCAAGTATAACAAAGAGCACCTATTCCATCATATTGTAGCGGAATGTGAAGAACTGGAAGCAGGAAGTGACGAGCTTTGCTCACACTTGGAAACCATTTGCTCCTACATTAAAGCAAGAGGCTCAACAACCCTACACACTATTGTAGGACGATTGCAAGACAAAGCTCTTGCATATTCTGTGGCACAAGTTTTGTACAGCAAGCTCGAAAGTAAATGTATGTTCGTTGGAACTATCATTAGGGCAGCACGGCTACTGCAAGTTTACAACGACTACCAGGTTCAGCATCCAATTCTTTCCAAAATCAAGTCAGTTAGAAATATTCGTGGATTCGATCAGCTTTTAGAACTGCTTAACGAAGTCGACACAGATTTATTGATGGATCTACCTGATGTAAATTCCGAAGTCGAACTCATTGCTGAAGTTACAGCCCGTTTTATCTCATCCAAACTGCCTGGAAATCTCGAACTTGCAGAAAACATTAATGCCTATATAATGCCTATGCTGAAATCAGGACAACTCTCATGGAAAGGTCTCTTGTCATTGAAAGGTTGGTATTTCGAAAAAGCAAAACAATGGGCTATTGGTTTGCGAATCAGCCGAAACTACAATCTCCGCAGCTTTGATGTTAACAAAGTATTTACTTCGTACAATGAGCCTACTTTCAAAGAACTTGCTTCTTCCGACATGATATGCAAGATCAAAAAATCTACAAATGAAATTGTCACTGAATTTTTAATTCAAAATAAATTTACAGAGAATCAAGAGAATCTTATAAAGTACATCGCAGACGTCCGTGGAATGTACCGCAAGAGTTCAATACTGCAAGGTCAAGGAAATGAGGATATTTCTACATGGGACAAATCAACCGTCCTCTCTTGGGCTAAAGCAGCTGCATCCAGACATGCGCAAGAAATACCCTTTGAAGAATATTTAAGCATTGTACGTAGGGCACTCGAAATCTGCCGGGGATGGCGACTAACTGCAGTACAAATTTTGGCTGCTAAATCTGCCCTTGAGAAGCCTAGTTGTCGAACCTTATTGCAACAAGTTTCAACCGGTTTAGGAAAATCCACCATCATCGCTCTAGTCGCAGCTTTTCAAGCCCTCAGTGGCAACAATGTTGACATATATACTAGCAGTGCAGTCTTAGCTCAAAGAGATTCCGAAGAATGGGCAGACTTCTACGAATTATTAAATTTGAAATGTGGAAGAAATGCTGATTTGAACTACAAGGGAGGGTGTATTATAAAAGTCACCTCCCAACCTCATCGCCAGCACATCACCTCCCTCTGCAAAATCTCGACTTTTTCAGC
>JAQIWI010001360.1:0-16989 GCA_034698825.1 Deuterosminthurus bicinctus | reverse complement strand
AAAGCATTAATCCAATATTACGCTTGTTTTCACTTCAAAGGAAAAACTTGTTGAACACAGAATGCGGAAAGAGAAGAAGAGTACTATACTTCTTTTTATAGAACTCGCACACAAACGTCCACAAACGATCCCTTGAACATTAAAGGTAGTGCAGTATGAATGAAAGAAAAGGCAAAATTGTGAATATAATGCGGAGCGAGAGAGAAAAAAGGCTTCATCCTTATACTTACATGGTTTTCAATTTGGGGAAGAAACCTTTGAAGACTTTTTGAGAAATGTTTGCCAGTGCTGGTGCTCCATCAATGTATCTGAAATCAAAATAGATGCATAGGCTATGTTATTTACCCTAAGCTTTTATGCAGGTTCAATTACAATTGAAAGCTATGGCTACATTACTCTTATGCCAGCACTCAAGATGAGCTTTTTGGTCTAAAAGCATTCATGAGTAGTGCAGGGGGACCAAAATGTCCAGATACAGAAGTATTTTGACTTTTCACAAATAATTCACATCCATGTGCAACTGTCACCATGAGAACGCAATGGCTTTCCCTTCAAAGTTGACATGAAAAATAGATGAAGTGACTCACATTGTATGAAGATTCTTCATCCCAACAAAGGCTCCATCTTCAATGTGGGAGAATTGTGGCAATTCACTGAGAATTCTGTAAGCAAATATAGTATAGTTATGTCTTCTTCTTCTCAATCGTCAAAAAATATCGCTTAGTTTACATATCTTGTCTCGCTCAATCCATCCCACAGACCATTATTTCCTTACTGTAGGCAACTTTTTTTTTCTTTTCATCTTTCTTTTCTTGTCAATCTCACTGGAAATGGCAGGACAAAAATGCTGCGTTTGTTACTATTTCTCTAGAATTTCTGCGAATTATGACGCGAGGGTTTCATCGGTAACTTATCCTGTCTCCTACATATCTTAGCCTCCAGCTTAAAATAGTGACTCTGTTTAAGCGATTATACGCAGCATGTCTATATGGTTACGACCTAAGTCCCCGCAAGGAATGAAATTGGCCATTCAAGTGAGGCACGAGACGTCACATAACAGACAGTAGAATCCGACGGGAATATGATGACAGTTCCTTGCTATCAAATGTACATGCTTTACTATTGCTTCAACAGACCAGAAGATACTTTGAGGCCGACGGAAAGGATGATAGGAAATTGCTTATTATTATTGCTGTTCCCCCTACACATAAGCCTTATCATATTATTCCAGATGGTTAGAATGGCCTGAAAATAACCTTCCAATCGTTTGGAAGGTAATCGCTGTAGGATTAAATATAGTACTCTGTTTCTGCACAAGAACACTGGGTTATGAGGTCCTTACATCGCCCTCAGTCTTCCCTCACACTCTCATCCATCTAGAAACTCCAGAATTCTCTTCATCTTCACAAGTACACACTTGAAAATAGCCCAATATTTCAAGTGACCTTAATTTTAACTAGAAACATATGGAAGCATATGCAGAACGAGCGAGAGAATCCCGGCTTAAAACCTCTCATTCGTAGCAGTACAAACTAATGGACGATTTGGTAAAAGTGGAAGCAGCTTACAATTCTAGCAGAGAGCTGGCAAAGGGACGAATGTGTTCGTTAGACAATGAAGTAAATGCTTCCGAGTGTTCCACGGTTCTGAAATTACATAAATGCATTAATTTAATAATTTATTCCTCCGCCATTTCCCCGTCGTCATTGAGCATTTACAGTGAAAGTTTCGCTTGGGGCGACGAGGGCTTTTCACACTCATCATGTTATTTGCGCTCACTCCTGTGTAAATTTTTAAAATATCATGCGAGATATGTGCTCGGGAATAGACACACCGACGTCCTTTCATTCCATTATGAATAATATCCCCTCGCATAGTCTTTATTTAATTTGAAAAAAAGTTTCAATCCACTTAGAGAGAAACAACACTAATGGACTCTGATATCTCTTCACCCTTAATGAACTTCACCAGTTCAAACTCGCTGTGTCAGGTTAAACAAACTGGTGAACGGTAATGATGAATTTATAAATTCTTACAATATTCTGCTCAACACCACTTTTTACAGTCATAACACAAAATATTTTCTCCCTTAAGCACACGTCATGATATGAAGCATTCCCCAAGTTGACATGATGTAAAACAAGCGTTTGAAAGTTGACAAAGAAATCAATACTCACAACCAGATTGCTACATCAGCTCACCTAACAAAATCATTATATCAGAGAAAACCACAAGTCTCATGGGGTTTAACGTTACACAAAGCCTCTCTTCACAGATAACTGCAGACCCACCATCCTTTGACTTTCCACGTCGAAATTAATGGAAGCTGACACGGGGCTAGATGATGTATTTGCCATTTTCCTCACTAAATTCCTGTCGTATAGTCTCCTTCCAATTCCAATACTGTCATGTTTTCCACACTTAATCCCTTATTTCGTACAACCCAGCATCATTCAGGGGTCCTGTGATGCATTCCGGAACATTTATAATTCCACTCCAGCGTGATTTGTAATCCATCTGTTGAGATAGCACACTTTCATATTCCATAACCGTGAAAATCATCAGCATCCATGGCCGACGACCATCTCAGAGTGATCCAAGTTGAACGATTTCGACATGTTCTAAATATTTGCATTGCAAAACAGCAAATTTTTCTCCTCCGTCGGCTCAACACAAGTAAGACGCAAATGAGTTCAAAGAAAGCCGCTCTTCATACACTGTAAATACTTAAACACTACTATATAACAACACCGTAAACTTAGGTCAGTAGCTCGCATAAACAGAAATGTTCCCATAGTCGTTAATCCCAACAAACTTTATCCACCTATTCGAGCACATGCTTCGCAATATTTCCACCACAGTATTGGCTGTTAGGTCCAGAAAGCGTAAACTGTGAAGGAAAAGTTTATGAGGAGAAAGTTTCTTTTCTATGTACCTTTGTGACGCAGCTCATTCCTGTCGCTCCGACTTCAACTTGAGGACTCGGCCAGTGAATTTTAATTATTTTGTACAATGCATTCAATTTTCACTAAATTACACACAGAGTCAGAAACTCACTACGTTAACTTTCCATTAGCTCTTGTAGCAATAATTCCGGAAGTGCATTAGAGCTAGCTGGGACATGTCAGATAAGGGAGTAAAGTACCTTAAAGTATCATGTCAGCAGTACATGTCCGCACATTAGTCACAGCATAGGTCTACAGGGATGTGAGTAGTTAGTGGTCATTTAGGTTCAAGCTACTGCCTTGTTTATTGCAGGATTGAGGACGTTTAGAACGCCTCTTGTTCGCTTTGCTTACTCCGTGTAGCAGCAACTCAGTAATGTGCAGATTTCCGTAGCATTAGTGGGAGGATAAAACGGCTACAATTACTCCCTCTAACTAAAGAGCAAGGATAATTTAGACTTCTAGCCATTGTACATTTAGCTATAAACAGTACTGATCGCTGTCACGTATCAACCTATAGAAACGCTCACTTCCATTAAATTTTACATTAGCCACGCTGATGTACTTCCTATAGCTGAAACATTTGTAAGTTTCTGGTTCATCGTGGCTAAACGTATCCTTACAAGCCTCTACAATAGACGCATATTTTTCAACTGCAAACACACGCAACTGACACATGTAACACAAACGCTACGAACATATGTAACAGACACGCAAGCATACACATGTGGAGCTATCTGACACCGTGCACAGAATTCTTAGACAGTTCTCCACAAGTCTAGTGGGATTCCTCCTATTGCACATTGACTCCAAAGTCTTTACAAAGGAGGGGAAAGCAGCTTAAAGTTTTATATGCCTTTGGCCTCGTAGCTGTCGGCTGAATTGAGAAAATGTCACGCAGGAATAAGACGAACTCCATGTTCCTGTCCTGAGAAAGTGAGCAGCCGAATTCAATTGCTTAAAGCCCTATGGGCAAGCAAAAGAAATATGTTCCTCACGTGCCTTCACGTAGTGATACTAGTGCCTAAAGAAACGTCGCGACTATCAAGGGAATATCCCCCGTTGGAAATCCCACAAAGAGGACCATAGTAAAATCTCTCACAACAAGAGACATTCAATCAGGCTGAAGTTTCAGTAATGTTCAGCAGATTAGTTGATAATTGCTTTGACACAGAGAAACCCCAACCCGAACATCTACAAAGAACTCCGAGCTCGTAATTTATGGGGTTTAGAACGAGATCTCTAAGCCTTAATCACCTGTGGTATTTCATGCATACGGCCGATTGATTCCAAGTCCTTCGCCCCAACCGCTCATCAGTGCAGTAGAATATTAAAGAAAAAGGTCACGAGGGAACTCACATCCGATGAACATCCTGAGCAAGCGTCATATTGGCTGTTAGCTGTGTACAAGAACACTCAACCTCCCGGTTGCTCCCATCCGAAGAGTTCCAGCATTCGCAATGTTCTCCAAAGCTCTGTCTGTGCAAATTGTGCTCGTGCAGTATTGAGGACCCAGAAACACCGGCTGAGGATGTCAAATTTCGTGTACCAAGAATTAGCGCGTTTCGAGGTACAATTCCTAATCCATTTAGCAGCGTCGACGAGGAGTCATTACCAGCTACGCGGAGTTGTCTTCCTGGTCTCCATCCATGATGCATAGCTGACGGCCAGGAGCTCGTTGAATTCAGACCAGCTGTTTAAAGGAAGACAACATAGGGAAATTAGCTTCATTTCAAATGACCACAGGCATTTCCAGAACATAGAGTCTCAACTTTCATTTACTCAAGAGATTCCTCGGGAAGTATTCCAACTTTCTCCTCGCACATACTTGCACGAGTGTAAAACAACATTACTGCATATTCATTTTCTCTTCAGTATAATCACTACTCTACCTGAAGTATGATAATTACACGAACATCAGAGCGTCTCCTTTAATTATTATTTACGGAATTTTATACAGAGAATCCCACCCGGCTACCTTACCTCACACTTGGATCATTTTCCTAGTGACAACAAGCGCGTATAAAAAAAAGCCTGACATGAGAGTAACTAATGATGGGCCGTTCTACATATGCTACACTCGCAATGCTCTTTTTTTCAGATTCGCATACTGAAGTATAAAACAGAATGCATGCGAGTGCTTGAAAATGCTTTACCTGGCAAACGAAACCTGTCCGTCCCTTTGGAAAGTTCATCCTGTTGTCGGATGAGCTCCTGTGGATGTGAATCACCGAGTGACAGGTGGGCGGAACAAGCAAGTACTAAGATTGCCATCAACCTCATCATCACAGCTCCACATTTCCGACATCTGCAAGAAGAAAAAGAAGAAGAAGATGACAATCAGATCCATTTCAGTATCAATTTACCCTCATCATCCAGTTCACAATAGACCACATAGGATCTCAAATAAGGATGTGATGACAGGACCATTCAGGATACAGGTTGAAGGGTACACAACAAACAGGCTAAGAATGGAGAAAGCAAAGTTTAGAAATCAAGGTGAGGCGACGTGTGTAAAATCCATTTCATTTCCCAGAATGTCTAAAGTGGTAACAATTCTTCACTTCGTAAAACGCACTTTCCCATGAGAGCCACTCTGAACGTCCCGTATGGGACCAGCCAAAGAAAATCAAATAAAAACTAAAGGGCCGCTCTAGTCAATTTCCTATTTTTCGAGCAGCACAGCATAGCTGCGTAAACATACACAATAGCCTCCGTCTACGTGCGAGTAAATGCACTTATTGTTAAGTGCCTGATTCAAACTGTCATGTGCTTACGTGAAGTAGGAAGACTTGGAAGGGGAGTGAGTTTGCCAATTTAATATTTTTTCCGAAGCTACAGGCAAAAGAACATGCAAGAAGGCCTGTCAGATAAACTAGGGCAACTGCTAGCAGTGTTTTCTAATGATTTAACCGCCAGCTGAAAACAGAAGCAGTCCCTACTGAGCTCTTAACTGTCATCATCTCTTCTCACATTGCGGCCTTCAGAGATATATATGATACAGGCACGGCGAAGAGATAAAAAGCATTCCGTTTACAAGCACCAACTCATCACAACAAGCTCATTATATAACACATTCATCATTTAACTGTTTCTCTAGTTAATTTGTTTGGATGGATTAAAGGCATTAATTCCCATCTTAACCTTGGTATTCCGGACAAAAGAACTGACCAGCGCAGCAGTATGCAATCATAAAGGCGTCTTATGTCAAGCAGATGCTTTAAATTGATCTCGATAACCTCGCCGGACTGTGGAAGATTTTCATTTAAAAAGATAGTCCGTATCCCCAAGGACTTCATTCGACCATAAATCTTGAGTTGCAGATGTGCATTTCAAAGTAGCGGTGAATGTTTCGACAAAAACCCAATGAAGCCAGCAGCCGCCTAACTCAGCAGCCTTTGCAAATAAATGATGCGTGAATTGGATCTTATGCACATAATAAAAGGAACAAGTAAGGCCTAAGGTGAGTTCGTTGGGTGAAAACTGAGTGCAAAATAGTGAACGAGGTTAAAATTAGACACAAGACAAGCCTATGTGAGAAACATAAATATAGCCGGTCTCGTAATTCCTTCCATTTCCATACCCCACACTCGTCACTCTCATGATCGACCAGGCATAATATTAACAAGTCCAAATTGAATCTTAATCCTCCCCCTCTTACACAACATGGCATTCATATTAGTTGCACTGTGAGAGCATAGTACTATGCCACTTGAGTCTGTGTGGTGTGGAGCCAATTTGTTACTCTGTACTGGGTGTAAGCGGGACGACACATGATGAATAATAATAAGGCAACATTATTAAGTAGTATATTCATTTCGTAGTAGCCATGCCTTGTCCTAATCGTAAGTGGTTTTACAATTCTACCAGCAATACTGATTCTATATTTATAATCAAAATCTTCCATGTCATCTTTGACTCCAAAAATAATACCCTCTCACACATATTATCCTAAGTACTTCAAATTATCTAAACAAAAACATGTATGTGCACTATGCCCGCGACCTTTGCAAGAAGAAGACGACGGTTTAACTATTTAAGCTTTGACAGCATCTCCTTTATGCCTCCTGCCTCTTTTCCTGCACTTTTGTTAATAAAAACGGCAGACGGCAGTTAGTCATGGGGTTAATGCAAAGCTTACATCGAATTTACTGCAGGACGCCCTTGTATCTTAGCTATATGTACGACTTTAATCTTGAGCTCATAAATACAATACACACAAAAATTGACACGCTGATACTAAACACACATTAGCCACTTTACTTATCCCTTCAATCCACTGAACGTGATAACATGTAAAATATGTTCCTTAATTCAACGGAAATAGTTCTAAATTTTGGTCCACCATCCTTGCAGAATACTTAATTTTTTCATCCTATCTCAGTCTCTTCGCTACATAAACCCGTGAGTGCGCTCTAATGTAATAAAGGGAAGGTAAATGACAGCAAGTGAGTACTTGAGCTTCTCACTTAAAAAGACAAACTCAAGAGGCTCCTTCCGTTCCCGTTGTTCAAGACGCAGCAATCAGAAGTGATTTTTCCATACACTCCCGAGATTTCTATTCATGTGCCCTTGCATACAAATTAATTACTACTGCTTTCAGAGTAACGAGGTCAACAACAATGGCTCCTCGTCCATTACGCTGCTGTCGTCTGTATTGAAAGTGAGGGTGTGTACTGACTGACTGAGATAGGATGACGCCATGAGGACATTAATGGCTGTGTATTTTTCTCGCTATTTTCCCCCTCATTTCAACAAAATGGATCATCCTGTCCGCCTTTTTTTCTGCCTAGCACTCTTACAGGTCAGAAGGCTACTTAATGGCAACTCAGAAATATCAGGGCCGAAGCATCAAGTAGCACATGACTAATTTGTAGACAACGACATTCCATCAAAGGTTATACGAGCATGTAGAAAAGGGAGAAAGTCAAGGCTAATCATAATAATTTTTATGTTCTAGTGCTATTTGAATAGGAGCTTCAAAAATGACGTCATCAATGTTAGTCTACCTGCTGATCTTGCTACAGGCGCGACCCCGTCTAGGTGGTCTCAAGCGCTGTCCCATCTCATTATGATTTTTCCAGTCGAACGACCCAGGGCCAATTGTCGTGAGATTAGTCCTCTTCGTCGCTAATGATGGAAGAAGCGGGCTGGAAGTCATGTTGAAGCCCAACTGATCAGCCGACCTGGGAAATAAGTTAGAAAATCAGTTTTAATGCACATAGCCTTGACACAAGCGGAACATTACATGGCAGATGGTGACTCTAATCTCTATACAGCTGAGCCCAATACACACCTTCACTGCACTCCAAATCCTTTTTCTGCTACTTGCACACATTCCCCACTCTACAATCGAATGACTTGGCATGTTCAGGCGGTTAATTTATGCAAATGTTTAGCCAACTGATTATGCTTCCAATGCCGCTTGGCTTTATTATCATAAAAGGTGCGGGAGGAGAGTCCGTGTAAGTATGAGAAATGAAAGAAAAAGACGAGTGTGTGAGCGTGAGAGATTTTGTGATTCTAATGAGCCTTTGAATTATTTCAATGTCAGCAGAATAAAGTACACTCCTATACAGTCACTTTTGAAGCAAATCCATTTACTCGCGCTTGTAAGTTATTTACGTCCAGCCAACTCTTAATGTCGCGGCGCAAGGAAGATGACAAACACAGCTCAAACTCAATCCACTCACTGCCTACTCAACCTAATCCACTTAAACGGGCAATAGTGCCCGGTATAAATTTACTAACACATAAATTTACTCTCACAAAAAAGATCATTACAAAGAGAGACGAAGCTCACAAGTCAAGGTACAAGAATCCAATACAGACATGTACGCACATAGTCCTAAATGCTATTTCAGGATGCGCATACAAATGTAAAATTATTACAGCAGGAGTCTTAATAGCCTGCTCTATCAGAACTCCGTTAAAATGAACATCGCACTGACTCAATGCGGTGCTGACATAATCAATGCGATCCGATCCGTAGAGCTCATTCTAAGACTGACATGGTAAGACAGTATCTCCTAGACCACACCACAACTCCTCCGTCAAAGCAAAAATAAACAGGAGCGGATCTTTTCCTTTAGTACCCACCAACAGTAATGCATGGTTCCTGAATTTTTTTTAATATTCATCATTTCTTCTTCTTGGATTTCACTGGTGCAAATATACATTTTGCACGAGGCGAAAAAAGGTATTACATTTCCCTCGTGTATTCATCCATTCTCTCTTGTCCTTATTTCAACAGCGTGGGTTATTTGCGTGTGCGTATGTGCGGCGCCACATAAAATTCTTTGTAGATAGTGACAAGAAAAAAGCACACATCCGCGAGGGATTTCGCATTACGAAATTTTTAAGAGTTTCTCCGGCAGTTGTGGTCGCTTGTACGGGATTCGTAAGAAAGCTGACGGCGAGAGTTGGTTGGAGTGAAAGCCATCTTTACTTCATTGTAATACCAACTTCTTAGCAACCACAGCCATAGAGAGGAAACCCTTATCCGGAGTGTGAGTGTGTGCTCCTTGCATGCATAACTGATTTCCCATTTCCTGTCCCTTCAAAATTCGCTCACATTAGGATGGCAGGCACATTAGAAGCATGGACGAATACAATGAAAAAATTTCCAGCCCACGTAATACATGAAACTCACAGACTTTTCACTGCCTTCGTGCTTCACTTTTTTATGGACTAATGGGAAACTTATGCAAGTTAAAGGAGACATTTTGGTCTCCCACCGTCACATCCCACCACACCAATTTGACTTCCGACTGACTGCTCAACTGGAAAGCTATTGACGTCTGTTCTTGCTATTAATATTAAACGTGCAATGAGGAGGACTACTAAATAAAAAAATATGGGAAAAGAACTGAATCAGCAATCTGCCTTCATTCATAACACAGTGATACTACAAAGAAGTGGCACACCAAGTCATACACACAAGTCTGCTCTCTACCACCTTATTGCTATCTTTGTATAAGGACATAAGAGAGGATTAGGATTCACTATGGAGCTGCATAGCCCAACTGATCATATTATTTGCCACAATGACAGGCACGTAATATGAGTCTGAATCAGGGGCCTGGAAGCGATGATAAGCTTTCCTATCTCTCAGCCAAAAAGTTTCTCAGCAAGAAAAAGCAACAACACATTCTTAGTGCCAAACAGTGCACATATTTGAAGAGTATCAACTGCGGACAGCAATAAAATAAAAGCCCCACAAGCAAGCATCCACCAAGTCTTCCATAATGTCTAAACGTTGCAATTTCAACACCAAATGCTTCACTTGGAGTAATGTGGCTAATATTCGGCTACCATAGTCCGTGGCCCACACAGCTCGAAAATGTATTCTTCTCCGTCTAATCTCGAACTTTACTTTGCCCCACTACAGTGCAGTGCTGTCGCCACTCAAGTGAGATTTAGTTTAACAAGCTTCCCTCTTCCAAGGCCGCCTTCATCTCAGAATCCACTTTCATAAAAGACCATGACCGTTATGAAACATAAAAGGACATGCCGATATTCCCCTTCTTTCCAAGTCTCCGATAAAAATATTACTCAGTTTGATAAAAAAAAACTGGGTTTGTGTGAGGAGAAAAGTCTACTTTCCTCCTCAGATCACGTCCACGTAATAATTGAGTTAATCAGTGGAAGGAAATCTTTTTGTAATGTAATACCAATGTCTGTCTACTGTCTGGTCCAACTTACTACTTCAATGCCCGCAGTTTTACTGTATCTATACCTATATGTATATAATTTTCACCCTGTCACAATCAGATCACATTACAAGCTATGATAAATTACACACTTTCCCATACTAGTACAACGTGGAACATGTAACATACAGACATTAATTAAACTATGCCTACCACCATGTGACATGTAATCAATTACTTGTCGTACTGAATATGTCACTAAAGTCTTACCTCCTTATGTGTCTTCTTCCCAACGTACCACCAGCATCATCATTAACTCTGACATGATTACATACACTTGATCAAAATCACTTCCGTCACAATTCAACAGGCCGTCTATAGTCACAAAATTAAACTTCTTGAGATCCAACTTGGTAGTATACTAATTTTTACCTAAAAAAATTTGGAATCTTCGAGTCTTTCTAAAAGTAATAGGATCAATGTTACAGGCGTAATCGTTGATGTACTGAAAGGGCGAGACAAAACGTCTTCGTTGCTTCTCACTTGAACATATACAGAGATTTTAAGATGCCTACACGAGGAATAGTTACGACAGCACTGACTGCGATTTCCTTCCACACTCTGATAATTTTTTTCACCTCATGAATAGTCTAGTAAGTCACTTGGTTGTGGCTTAATCTCCTTTTCTACTTCATCACCATGGCCTTACCTGCCTCTATCTCGTTTCATCTCACTCTTACACACTTGTAGGTACCCCTGGATTTTCCACTGAAGCAAGCTTCAACTTACTACTCCAAAGTAGACAGAGGAAACTAAAGAGCAGTCGCTTGGTTAATTATTTAAATCGCCGCTGGTTAAGAATCTTGAGAGAATGGAGATGTGAAGCTACGTTGCTACGTTTTTTTTGCACATGAAATCGCGGGGCCATATGACCGTTCCCACTGATGTTCCAAGCTCGACTGAGGTCCCACATCCATCCTCGCCAGTGAATAAGAAGGCGCATAGGGGCATCATCACGGAGTTGCTTTTGCACCCGCCAGCAACATCATCTCATCACATCACATCATCACCACCACTTCCACCACTCTTTGGAATCCTACAACCTATTTTCAGTAAAACAATCAAATTTAAACGCACCCACGAGCTCTCTCGATCTTTTTAGTTTACAATTGAGACTAAGCATACTTGTCATCAAGCTGATGCAAAGAAGAAGAATACGAATCCATTGTGGAATCGAACTCTCGTCCATTGTTGTTGTTACCAAGGATGCTTTTGCCAATGAAAGACTAATGAGATTTTGAAGGAGAAAAGGATGAAGTCTTTTTATGCTTGAGCATCTGATTTGACAAACAAATTTCCTCAGAATCTTCACTTCACTCTCCCTTGCCTTTGCGAGGGGGTAAATGAGATTCCTTTTGTGTGCTAGCTCGTTGTAATGTAACATCTACTGTATCTATTCTGGGGTTGTCTTGGGTCAAATGACTCATTCATCGGATGATAGGAGAGTACCAAACAGAGCTTGTTGTAGTGGAAATGGATTCTTTGGTCAAGTTCTTGATGATTTCAGCTCTGTTGTCTTGTGCACAGAAAAAAAGGCAGATGAGGACGATGAAAGTGGAATTGGCTTCTGGTACTCTTTCCTCGAGATTTAATTTAATCATTTTCTTACTTCCGAAGACACTTGGATTTTTTTAACTTGAGACAGATAGACTATTTTCTTCTACGCTGAGGTCTAACGATAAGGAATTCATGAGGCATTGGCTTCATAGTGGGCCGAAACTGATGGGTGCTGCTTTTCCATTCCTCTTAGTCAATGGATATTTGATGATGAAGTTCTCGTGGCAAAAACAAGATCAAGAAGGCTTGATGGGAATGAGTTGGATGAAGAATTGCGTGCAGACTTTGATGATGAGGAAGTAATTTGGTCTTACATCGGCTCACTTTGTCCCTTGATTCCACAGTTGAAAGTGAGTTGTGGAATCAACTTGATTTTATTGACTTGGTTTACATTGCGGGCAAACGGAAACGTTTGTCTAGGTCTTCCCTGTGAGTGTGTTTACAATGTTCAAAGTTGAATGGAATATGGGGAAAACCTGGAAGTACAGTGCCACAATATCGATGATGAAGTGGAATTCTTCAAGCTTCTCTTTTTCTCTAGGGGATAGCAAATTCTGGAAATTCTTCTGAGAAATCGACAGGGTCGTTGGTCGAGCAACACGTGGAATGATATCGGAGTTGTTGGATTAGAGGTGAGGAATTCATTTAAGTGAGCTTTGTGGAATTGTGAGGTGAAAGAAAGACTATATAGGCAATTACATTTCAGAAGGGGTGATGATTTGTGAGTATATACGTTCGGTCGGACAAGACCTTGGAGACTGGAGTGGAAATGCGTGTGAAAGTGTTGAGAAACCAATACGGGCCGTAATAATGTCAAAGATCCAGCAGTGTCGTGATGTGTGGAATGATTCATTTCCACAGTTGAACAACAGATGCGGAGGACCTTGAGGAGTTCTATATGAGGCTAATATTGCCCGATTCAAGCCCCATATGCGTCTTCGGATTCCTATTGCATTGACACCCACCCGCTCGCTAATGACTCCTACATGCTTCATCTCGAGAATGCGAAGAACATTTGACGCAGTCATTTACTTTCTCTCGCTTTCACATATTACGAAACAGCCGCTTGAATACCCCTGACAAGCGGATACGAGAATGAGCTTTGTCTTCGGCGGAAATGAATGAAGCACAATGAGTTGAAATTTCCCACAAGTTCCGTACTCAACCCCTGGCTCCGTATGTTACATGGATCAAGTAAGACTATGTGGAGATAATAGAATCTGGCCAACTTTTCATATTACCCGTAATTCATGCTTAGCAGGCCAAGTCTTCGTCTCACTATATTTTCTACACTTTATTAAGCGGTTGAACTCGCCTTCCAATTACTCATTCATTCAATCTTATTCCAAACTGTGGCAGTCACAACGAACTTTTGCCAAGACTAGAGCCATTGTGAGTAAACTCAGTTTCAGCATTTCTCGGTGAGACATTTGAAATTAGTCAGTGCATTCAGAAGGGGAACACCAACCGGTTGAAGTAAATTTTCAAAGGGTCTGTAGTGAGGCTACCAATTACTCCACCAATTCTCTAACGCACCGAAGAGAGTTAGATTTGATTGTGGATAAGGGTTGGATTTGGGAGTTTGTTGCGGTTTACCGCTCCATTTCATATGATATTGTCAGGTGCAGTTATGAATACAATTTTACTGTGAATCAGGAGCGAAGGATGATAACAACCTGAAGTCTTACTGGAGACCAAAGCCTTGCCTCCAACAAAGTTGATCCCTACAACGTTTTCTCCACCCCAGACCGGACGAATTTCTATTATTGAAATTCAGAGGTCTTCCAGTGGAACTATTTTCTATTTTTTTTCGGCACGCTATTTTCCAACACATTGGATCTGAATCCATCTTCGAATTCTTCTTCCTCCAGCGCTACCTCCTTCGTTTCCTGATTACAAATGCTATCCAGGACCCGTATTTCACCTCCTCGGGATCACATATCCTTCCAAGGAAACATCCTACACGTGTAAATGCGAGCGTGTGTATCTGTCTTATTTGCCACTCAACCATTCTCTCCTTTCATCTTCTGCGCTATATCGTAGGAACTACCCTGATCATCATCATTTCCTTTGCTACGTCTTTGGCAACCTCATGTTGCCCACATAAATGCCTTTCTACTTTGATAAAAACCAAGCCGCCAGCATCGCTCCTCAGCACATTTTTTCCCTTTGCCACACACGTCAGCTCTAGTTATCAACGACGTGACTACTTTTGCTTTAGTTAGTATTTAAACTAGGCCACATATGCTAAGCCCCCACATCCTCTAATGCATTTCAAAACTGAATTGGATTCCGTTTTGTATCTCATAGGATTTTGTTTTCTCAAGTCCAAGATGAAGGTCGCTCTTTCTCTCTATCTTTACTGTCATCATCAGTTGAATATTTGCTGCATCTGTTTGTTCCTCATGTCAAGTACTGCTTTTCACACCTCGTTCCAAAGTTGTAAAGCTTTTGAGTACGTGATTTTATGGAGTAATTTTTGACATGGGGGAGGTTGAAGATATTACTAAAGCCTCATGGCTGTTGTAAAGCATTTTTATCTCGCTTGTTCTGGCCTTTGGAGCAAGCTTATTGCTACAGAGTTACAGCCACAGCGGTCGATGGGATGCTGAAAAGGACATCAGGGAAAAGTTACTATTGTAGTGCACACAGACAAAACAGAGGAGATTTGTATTTGCCATATTGCACCAGTCGTATATTTCAAGTGTCAAATGTGGTGACAAAGCAACCTCTCTGTGGTTCCTTGTTGTTTTCAGATGTTATGACGGCCAGCCAAGGCATCCGTCCAATTTGCATTCATGAAGGAGTTTTGCGTGTGAAATGAAATACGGCCGTAGTGACGGGTCCAAAATGATTAAAAACTCCTGTTTCCATTTATTCTATTAAACTTTTTGGACCGAGCTTCGCATGGTATTTGGGGATTGAATTTACATCGAGGATGTGTACGTGCAAGAACCTATTGGTATTTCCCTATGATTATTTGATGTTTCCAGCTTTTCCTCTTGCATTTGATGTTGACTTTAACCATTCAAAATTTTGGCAATTCAATTTTAAGATGCTTTTACTAACTCACGCCAACTTGAGCTTGTCTACGTGTGACAAAAGGTGACTCCTTTCAGCAAATTGATTAAGTTCTTCACATCCTCATAACGTTATGACATCGTTAAAAATGAAGTAAGGTACAAGAGTATGACGCTCATACGCTTAAAACTCGTCGAACCGTAAAAGTTCCTGTAAATTTTCAAACAAGCGACCCAACTATGTTCTACACATAGACAAAAATACAATACTCAACTGTCACTGTGTCAGTTGAGTCCAGGGGTGCAACGAACGAAGACATTGAACGAAATTATCGTCAGAGCACAGAATTCGAAGATTATCCCACCAGGGATTTGGCTGTATTTCAAAAGAGGCGTCACATTGGACAATTTGTTCGTGCTCATCCGTATGCTTGGTTAACAACAAAGTACCAGCCGAAGACAAGGGATGGAACGTTGCGTATTGTATGGATTCTGGGTATTTTTGTGTCGTATGCATACGCGGGCTTTGTAGTTGCTCGCTGCATACAGTTTGGATCCGACTGCTTCGCTTGGTGAGCAGATCTATACGCGGTTCACTGTCGTCTACACCCTCCCGACGTTGTTTTATACGGCGTTCCTCACCAAGAGAGCATCCATTTTGGGACTGTCGATTCAAGCAATCAAGAACATGAATTGGATGAATGCATGTGTAATTTAATAGAATTATTTGATAAATAGCAACAAATCAAATTTAAACTCCAATGGATTTATTTAACTATAGAAAATCTGGAGGTAGGATCAAAGGGGCTAATGAAGCGTTGACATTTCTTCATGGTCTACATCTTCTACGGCTTCAACAGTATATCCGTCTTCGTTACTGTCTACGCTTTCTTGGCCCCTGATTCGCCAGAGATGGTATCCTCTGTCTTAGTCGACCGCAACGTAACAGCTCGAATAGCCTGCGGTTCGTTCCAAGGCTACAGAATACACATTCCACAATGCTTTCTCATTATATTCGGCTGCCTCTTTCCGAGTTGGGCTCATCTGAAGAAAATCAGGTACTTTACGAGACTCATGAGGATGAAGTTTAAATTAAACAGAATCGTACATCAATATTTGTGTATTTTTATTGGTATCGTTTCCTTTAGATGTATTTGTATAACAGGAATGAAGTGTAATTTTTGTACACTCATTTTCCCGCAGGACATGGACAACTCGAGATTTTGAAAGAAGCCCAGAAAGGTTCATCAGTTCGATCCGAATATTAATCAAGATGGCGTCCGATGTATTCCTGTTATTCGTCATTCGTCATCCCCCGGTCTAAGTTTATACTGGTCAGTCTCATCCTGTTCTGCACCCACAGTTTCGCGCGCCTGTACAGATTCATCGCGATCAGTCTCGGAACCATGAACCATGGTACTCATCCTCACAATTTTCCTCGTCGTATTCTTTGGCACTCTGGCCGAAGTGCATGAGCGTTCGGAAGAACATTCAAATGGAGTTAAAACAGCGTGGACTTTACAGCAGAACGACTTGACACGGAAAGTGGCTTCAATGCCAACTCCCCCATCATGTTCTGGATGAGCTCCAATCCAGCTATTTCGTGGATAAAATGCTCGTGCTCACTATAATCAACACAATACTCCAGTCCGCAATTAGCTTTCTTGTAGCTATAATCCGGCTTAAGATCACTTACCTGGAATGGAGTGCCTTATGAGGAGATGCCGTGGGCTGAGAGAATTTGGTGGGTATACT
>JAQIWI010001359.1:0-17003 GCA_034698825.1 Deuterosminthurus bicinctus | reverse complement strand
AACAATGCTGGAGTTTTTGTCCCATTGAAAAAAGGGATGAAGACGGCTGATGGGTTTGAAATCAACTTTGGTACAAATCATCTCGGTCATTTTCTCCTTACCAACTTGTTGTTGGACAAGTTGAAGGCAGCTGCTCCAAGCAGGTACTAAATGCTCTTGGAATGCATTTTATAGTTTATCTGTGTGAAATGATACAATTTTTTCTGAATCAGGGTTGTGGTCGTATCTTCAATGCTATCCCAGAAAGGCAAGCTTGATTTTGATGACTTGATGCTGCAGAAGGCCAACCCTGACGATAAGTTCATTGCGTACTCCAATTCAAAACTAGCAAACATCTTTTTTGCCAGAGAGCTGGCGAAGAAGTTGAGTGGAACGGGAGTTCATACTTATGCTCTGTGTCCGGGCTGGGTAAAGACAGAGCTAGCAAGATATTCAGACCTCACATGGAAAACTTACCTCATGATTGTACCTGCTGCATTCATGTTCATGAGATCCTGTCATCAGGTAATTACTTGTAATGGCAGCATTTAAGTATTGTTTTTTATAATCTGAATATGTAACAGGGCGTTCAAACTACTCTCCATTGTGCTTTGTCAAGAAGAGTTGCCGGAGAAACAGGAAAGCTCTACCGTAATTGTGACAACTGGATTTCTACGTCCAACTTAAGTGATGATATTGCGAAGAAACTGTGGGATTCTAGTAAGGCTCTTGTTGGGTCGAAGGGAATAATAGAATGAGTTTTATAGTTGTCATATGGAGTATGAACAAATCTAGTAATATTTATCGCACTATAAAGTGGATTCTTACCAATTCCTGTCACTAATTATGATCATGTAGACTTTCTTATGTAAACTGAGTGAGTTTACTACAAATGAAACAGAAATCTCCACCAAAATTTACAATCCATACTAATCAATTTCATCATCTTTTTCATCTTCGTCCTGCTCTCCTGTTAGGAGAGCCTTAAACTGGATCAAGTTTGTCCTCATTATGTATCTGAAGCTGACATACAGAGGTTGAAATTTAAAACAAAGTCATAAGCTGTATCCGAATATCAATTCACAAATTTCCTTCAACCTTTATGGAGGTGACCGTTTCTGTCCTGGCCTTGTCCTCACTTTAACTGGTTGAACTGAGCGAGTATGTCACTGAGGCAATAAATACAATGTTGCACCTGATACTTTTAGAGTTATTTGTGTCACACACGTTAATACTGTTTAAAAGGATTAAACGAAACTTTAATAGTCTCACACTTTAAAGCTCCGATAAACCTACATTAGCAATTATTTGAAGGATGCTACATCCTCATTTTCGGGTCGGGAATAAATTTCCGCTTTCTAATAACATAAAGTTGAGTTTTGAGCACTCCAACCCATGTTCCAGCCTGCCAACATCTGCCAGCAGTCTATCCAGCGCATAAAATAGAAGGTCGATCATTATGGATCGATAATACCAATAATAGCAATTAAAAATTTGCCATCAAACCAGGCTCTTTTCAAGGAAAAAGTTTCCAAATACAACTATATTATTGTGCCATAATGTAGTTCGTTCTTTGTCCATGCAAAAGCATAGTGGTAGAAATCGTATAAATACAGACCGAACTGAATTCAATGATCACAGTTACTTCCTCTGGTCTCTATGAGAACCTCTCAACAAACCTACAAACAGTCTCCACCAAAAAATTACTGCAATAACCTACCACACTTTGTTCGTTGTTTTCCAAAATTTCTTCCGACTTCAAACTCATCTTTCACCTTGGTTACGTCAGGTGCCACCATGAGATTCATTACTTTCATCTGCTTCACTGTTGCAGCCATTGGTAAGTTCGCATGTATTGTAATCCTTCAAGATAGAGTGAAAGCAATCTCTAGTTCCATTGGATTTATTGCAGTTGCGACCCCAGCTCCTACCCGTGACGATCCGATCACCGCCGCCATGAACTTGTTGAATCGTCTGGTGCCATTTCAGAGGATTGTTGGAGGCGAGCCCTTACCTGTTAAGGGGGTAGCTTATGGGATTTCCTTTCAATTTGAAAACGAAGGCGAACTGCTTCATTTCTGTGGAGGTACCATTCTCTCTCCAACAAAGATCGTAACCGCTGCTCATTGTGCACGTGTTATTGAACGTACAAATACGACGAAATGGAGGGTTGCTGCCGGAAAAACCAACTTGTGGACCCCAGAAGATTTCGAACAATATACAACTATCTCAAATATAACCATTCATCCAAATTACTGCCATACTAATTATTTCGAATACACGTAAATAACTTTTACGTAATTTGTTAATTACTGCTCGTTTGAATGCCACACTGGCTTTAATTCTGCGTATTATTTCAGGGAAAATGACGTGGCCATCATTGAAGTCTCAACTCCATTCAAATTCAACGAATTTGTGAACAAAATCGAGCTGATCGACTCCGAGCCGACGAACGGAGACTGTGTAATGAGCGGATGGGAGATTCAAACGGCGGAGGATCCCGATCCTCCAATCAGCCATACCATCCATGTGGTTCCCAGAGATACATGCGCCAATAATTACATGGGACGCGTTAATATCAGCAGCCTTGACATTTGCGCAGGAGACATTAGAATGGGCCCTTGCCATGTAAGTCTTTTCGAGAACCATGTGCATGTAGTCGACAGTGTGCCGACTTGTTAAAGATAATTTGATTTTTGGATATTTTGTAGGGAACCGGCCGCCCACTTGTTTGCAATGGTGCTCTGGCTGGTGTTGCTTCCTGGCCATCCATTAAGTACTGCCATGAATATGATCTCCCCGTTGTATTCGCCAATGTTGCTGCGCTCCAAGATTGGATCAAGGCACAGCTGTGAATATATTCCCATCAGTTTGATGATATAGTAGTCTATTCTATTTCACCGGATCCAATTGACCTAGTTAAGTTCATAGAAAATGACCAATAATTTTCCTGAAATTTTTCATGTGACATGCAGGAGGTTCTCTAAGGTTTACAAAACTCCAACTCTAATTGTTTTTTTCAGCATTGTCTGTTCAAATATTTAAGCTACTCACAGTTTTCAAAAACATTGTACGTTCTTCGAATTCTAATATTGTTCTGACTAAATATTCACACTAGATATGAAAGGCAAAGGTTAACTATTCTTTCTTTCAAATCAAACGTAACTATGCTTATTGAATGCCAATCCATGGATCACTGTTTCACGCTCATCATTGCGTTCTGACGATGTCCGTTTGTAGGCATGAATTCGGATATTGTTGAGGCAACCAACAAACCTTGCTTGCATTTGGTTTCCTTTGGAACGTCCATAGGTTTGCAGCGACGGAAAGCTTGCAGGTATTACATCATGGCGGCATACACCATGCGGTCGTCGTAACTTTGCCGGTGTACCTACTTAGTAGGCAACATTGCTCTTCTTCGTAATTGGATCGACTCTCTATGATACTTACATCCGCATACATTTTTAAAATTAAAATTCTAAGATTTGTTCTCAATCTCAATAAAAATCGACATTTTTTCAGTTGAATGAAAATCCAGCAGCAAAAACTCTTAATGGCGGAGTGAGATTTCAATGCTTATAGGCCATAGAAGTGTAGCTCCCGCCGTCATACAATTCAACATAATTCACCCAGATCAGCCGATTTACCCAAGGCCTTTAGGTGGTGGCAGTATTAATCTTGACCTAACAGCCCAGTTTTCGGTCGGACCAAAATCAGAAATTTGTCTGAATTCTTCCAACTTTCTATTGAATTTAGTTGAGGTGAATATTCGCATTTCATTCGTACTAGTAAAGTTGAGAATGAGGTTGAAAGGCAACTGTAATAATGCCATGTTGGGCCAGCACTAATTTCTGACTAATAGTTAAATGTAATTTGTGTGTCGATTGCAGAGAATCACGACAAAATGAGTTACAATTTCAACAACTTGTCCGGCAAACTTGTGAAAACGGCCCAGTCCTTGGGAAAAGTAAGCTTACTCAGTGTGATATTAATAGCACACTGATCCTTAGATTTTTTAGCAATGCCATAGCGAGAAATGATAACCTTGGTGTATTTGATTTCGTAGGGCATCAAGCCTCCCAAGGAAGCTGGGGAAATTATTTATCAATCCGGAGTTAAGTTCCCTAAAATTTCATCCGAGATGGTGACATCAGGAAGTGGTGAATATGGTCGGGTTCCGGCAAAGCTTCTCGCTAAATACCGTCATTTCCAGGTTGATTCACAAAAGTAATTTCATAAGACATGTGGCACTCATCCAGTTTTGTTTTCTATTGTAGCAAGATAATGGTGTTCCGATTCACTTGAAGGGCGGCACTGGTGACAAAATTCTGTATTACTCAACACTAGCCCTTGCAGCTGTAGGATTGGCACAATGTGCTCAATTTTACTATACTATGTCTTTTCCTCAACCTCCAGCAGATGATTGAATTCAGTAAATTATTCATTTACCTGATACATTGAGCAGTACTGTATAGAAAATGCTCGTCGTTGTAGTCGCTAACGAATAAAATTCTTTCAAGTTATGAATCACCATTGAGCTGTGGTCTATATTCCAGATGTAGTGTTGCTCCCATGAAAATAAATAAAATGAGCATAGAGAATTCGACAACGTCTCTGAAAAAATTGCTACAGAATTGTCTCCGATTTTTTGAAAGGGACTTAATTCCGGACCTCAAGATGATTGTATTTTATATTATATTCTTTTGTTAGGGTAACGTCATCGAAAATCGGCGCAAGTTTAAAGATGTCCACGCCGTCATTCGCATGATAAGCCTCCTCCACTCTGAGTGCTTCTCAAACAAAAAATAGCAATTTCTCAAGTCGCATTGTCAGTGTCGCACCAAAAAATTCAATTATAAAAAATTCGCATATCCTTCCCATGTCATTTCTGATTCAAAAGGAAATGTAAAGGTGATGATAAGCCAGAAGACATCAAGTCTATATCCGTATCTTATTTACCTCAATCCCTCAAAGCAAGAATGGGAGATCGAATTTCTAACTAGACTGTGAAAGCAACGAGAAGCGATGAGATCCTAGTACGTGAGGAATTAAGTAAGATTGCCTAAAAGAATGTATGAACTTGTTCCAGGCAAGAGGATTAAAGGCTTTTCGTACAACATTGAAACACACTTACAGAACAAGATCACAGAGTCTGATGGGATTTTCTGTCCCGACGACTATGGAAAAGTATCGGTTCCATTTCTCTTCCTCTCTGTCTACAGAATACTCATCATCTGAAAGGAAAACGGATTTGAGAATCCCATAAAGATGTCGTAAAACATTTCATTCATCCTTGATGACGTTTACAAGCCAAGGCAAAATTAAGTCTTAAATAAGTTACTGCCGCTTCAGTTTTTACATCAAATGCCCAAAGCATTTACTTCGGCAAATTTTTGTTTGAAATAATTCATGGAGTATGACAGAACATGGTTATCACATACGGCAAGTCTCCGGCTTGCAATAGTACACGAATTCTCATGACTGGAATGTAGATGTCCACAATGTGTAGGTATGTTGAGGCTTATGAGCGGTCTTGTACATTTCCATTTTTGGAGGATTAAGTGTGAACCTGGTTGAGAGTTTACTTGTGTGTACAGTGGGAAGACGGAAGACGCGCTTGTGTGAGTAAAAGCATGGAGTGAGAAGGATGTAGACCAGACCCAAACCAAGATTCCGCTCCAGATGACTTGAGGTAGCGGGAGAGAGACGTGAGTGAGAGAGACAGGATTTCTGCGTTCAGTTTACTGTTGGAGCACACAGAGAAAGCAATTGCTGCAGGGGAAAAGCAAGCTCGTTCTTGTTAATTCCTCTGGACTTATACCAACACACTCACAAAGACCAGATACGTAGTGTCCATCTGCCTTGTACAGTACTTCTCCATTGGCCTAGTGAAGTAAGAGCAATTAAATCTACACAGTCCTAATCCGTATCGAAGCATTCTGACGGAACCCTTTGCTTTGGTCCTGATTACTTTCTTGCTCCAGTAACAATCGACCCACTAAATCTCCTGTTTCTTTTGTGTGCTTCTCTATATGTCTCACAGAAGAAATTAAAAACAGTATTGCGTGTCCTCTCAGCTTTCTCTGGATTGTCCTCAAGAGGAAAATTATACTCGTCTGGAGACAGAAGAAAAGGAGGAAGTGCTCCAATTAACATGCCCAAGCAACAGTGTAGCCCCCGTTCACATGTCAAATTGAACTGTACTCAACATTCTGAGAGCTGATTCTTTGTAAACTATTAAATGATGGGAACTGTGTACACAGTTTGAAAAGTAAGTTTCTTGGTTTATATTTTCTACAAGTATATATGAAGGAGCACGAAGGGAAAAGTTGGCTTTAACGAGACTAGTAATTTACACTTGTTAAGCTCCCTACCTCAACTTTATGTCGAAGTAAAGGATAGGTTGAAACTTGGCTTCAAAGCTAGAGTTGGGCCGACAGGAGGCTTTGTGTGGCATTGTTGCTACATGCCTTCATTTGCAAACGTGAAATATATTTCTCAGAAAGCAATAGCACATGCTGCATCCAGCACCACAGGGAGGCTCAACGTTCATTAAGTTCCTGCGGGCTGCAGCTATCAATGCGAATTCGACAAATATTTCAACATTGTTCCCACTATGCTTGGTAACGAAGACAAACACAGGCCGTATTTTCACCTAAGAAAGCATGGCCATTGTTATTCCTTTTCTCCTTGGAAGTTGGTATTGGCAAAGAGCCTTTCCATTCAAACCGACCTCATTGTCCCATACATTTAAAATTCAAGATGGAGCTGTCTAAGGAAGTTTCAATAAGAAACAAAATGTAACTCAATCTATACCAATGTACCCATAGTTGAGGAACAGGATGTAATAATGTTACTGACATGCAAAGAAGAAAAAAGTAATGGACGAATTCTTTATGAGGGCAATCTTTTAAAAGTACCATTTTTATGATTTCACGCGGCGGTCTTTTGAAGGTTGAAGAAATATGAGGCGAGGACTGTAGTGATACTGAGCTCCCGCAAGAGAAGACATGACAGACTGACAGGTCAAGGGGTGTACAGATTCTGATGAAAGTTGTGGTTGATATGGCCATAGCCAGGCACATGTGTTTCATACAGTAAGACCCACCACGTGCGTCTCACTAGTTCAATGATAATCTTGAGCGAGTCAACTCAACCGCAAAATCCTAAGCGGCTACTAACACACGGCCTCTTCGGTGGCAGTTGAGCAAACTCAGTGTAAATGTCAGGAAGGATATTACCGGATCTCCTGTATACACTCATGCGGACGCAGAAGAGGAAAGAGCTACGTGCAAGAGCGAAGTTCATGTGTGTTTAGCAGTAATTGACGAGTTTAGTAGTAGTCCGGCTAAAAGATTACAGTACACTTTCACCCCTGCACCGCTGAGGGGAAGTAACGTAGGAACTTAATCGAATTCACCACAACCATGTCACCCCACTTTGCTTTAAAAGCTTCCAGTTTTTAGTGGTCGACCGCTGTGAGAAATAGAGCGATGTTTCTTGTTACCATACGCAAGCTCCCCTTACAAGAATCCACAGCGTTCTATGGGCACGTACAGGAAAGCCTCAAATGTCATGCTCACACACACATATACACACACACATATTCTCTGTTAGAAATACCACAACTGAATAAGGTGTGTCAGTCTCTACATAAAAGACTCTTGGTTCAGTATTTATGAAATTCTCCATGGAGATCTATTGAGGCTTCAGGTCCCGGAAGAACATTACACACAAAGGCATGTACGATTCACATACCTTTACGCCTGTCAGTGCCCTTGCTTTTCTGTGGTAAAAAGAAATGTTAGGAGGCTGTGTGGCACATTCAGCCGGGACGGAGACCTTAGGGAGTGAGGAGCTCCAACAGGCAATTTCCTCTAGTCGCAAAGTCTACCACCCGGAAAAAGGGAGAAATCGTAAATGGAAATATCCAGACATATGGTGCTACTTCAATTATGTTTCAGATTGATTTTCATAGGGAAATTAAATGTGACTTTTGCATGCGCATATACAGGAGCTCATATCGTTAGAGTAGAGGCATATGGAGTATACTTAAACCAAACGGCAGATTGTAAACATGAATCGAAACACTCCACACAAATGCTAAGAATGCGTAAGGTCTTCCCGTGAATCACCATCCATTCCCAGGCTTCGTAACATTTTGAATCCAATTTAGCGACTTAAGTAAATTAAAGTATCGGAGCGAAGAGGATGGCAAATAGAGTAAAAAAGCTTTGTTCCGTACACAGTGGGATTCTTCGTGGAAGTCAAGCCTACTTCCTTCAGTATTTAAATCAAATTGCCTCTCACTCAGTAACAATCTTGATAACGGAATATGCATACTCAAATAGATTAAGAATTACCATAATACATCCTTCCTTGTTCATGTCAGTCTCTTTATAATTAAAAAGTAATCATTTTCAACTGTTACTGAATGTACAGGGTAGCTCAGAGGAAGCTGTAGACTTACTATCTTCAACTTGTTGGAGTTTTTTTAGGGCTATGTAGGTGCGTGTGTAGTTTTCGGGTAACAGTTCCAAGACTGGAGTTGAACCCCACAATTACATATGTGAAATAGTCACGTCTGTAGACACTAGACACCCTGTGATGTAGAAAATGGTGGCGTTGTCCAGGATTTTCCTTTGAGGAAACCCTAGCATTAAAATATCATGCTTTCTCAAGTCTCAGCTTTTGATCAGTACGCAGTACGCCCCACTTACCTCTATATGGTCATTAGTTGAAAACTGAACATGCGTCTAAAACGGCACAAAAACGCCGTCATAACGACAAAGCTTAGTTTTTTCAGGTCAAATATCTTGGCTCATTGTTGGGGAAGTTTGAATTGAGGTAAGCCGCGAATTTGCATTAAAATTGTAGTTTCAGAATTGGTACTCCACATCTCTTTAATCTCAAAACTTTGCAAGTTAGTCAGAATTAAAAGCGTCTAGCTTCCTCTAGGTCACCCTGTATACCTCCAGCTGGTGGTCCCCTCCTCGGTATGTCATTTTCTGTGACTTATCACAGAGAGAGTAGTTTATAGAACCTGTCCAGCTCTCTCGCTCTCACTTAATGACGGAGAATTAATGAAGGAAGCAAAGACATGTGTACTGCTCACAGGCGGTGCAGTGTAAGATCATCAACTCAAGCTGTGTTTCTCTCTTGGGTTCACGTAGTCACATTGTAGGACGTGATGTTTAGGCAAAAACCTTTCAATCTGGCTGAAAGCAAAAGTATTTACTTAGTTATCTCCATGTGTATCTTCCATTTGGCAACATGAAATGTTTGTGTGACATGGTAAAGTCATTCGTGTGTGTATCATGAAGCACTCGCTTCAATGCTCATCATCCTGAGTAAATGAAGCTGGTAAAACCATGTGATTTCAAGTTAATGAACAGGACAAAACTTTTTTCATACCTCTCAGCCTTTTGAAGTTTTCAAAGAGCAAACACAGGGGAATTTATAATGACTTTGAGGCCTCGTAACGTGTGAATGAATTTCTGCACAAGTTCCAAAGATAAGGCGATGCGATTTTAAACATTTACTGTGTGACCTTTTCTATAGGCGAATGGAAAATACGTACAAGTCAAACCAAGGACACCCGTGGCTGTCAGTTAGGCTGACGAAGGTTAGCACAGGATTGATACATAATTAATTACATTGCTTCAGTTACAGTCTGGAAAAGTCACATTGATTTTACCCATAAAAGTTTCCCGAGTCAGTAGTTACCCCCAAGACTCCCATCTTGACCTTATTCCTTCGGCTCTTTTGCAAAGTTAGCAAAACCAATGCTGGTGATTGCCCATAAGACCGGAGAAATGACGGGGGATCAAACGGGAGAAAATAATGTCATCAAGCGGATTAAATGGTAGTGATGGGGTAGTAATGAAAACAGTGAGTCATTGCTTGTGGACTCAGCAAGATAAGAAATTCAGGAAAAAGGGTGATTGGAAAGGTAGATAGCTGATTGAGGGGAAAAGGAAAGGTAACATGGCGTGAATGCTAACTGCCAAGGGCTTCTCACAAATGCGTAGTATTCCCAACGTTCGATCTTTCACACCGCTGTGTGTGTGTGCAGTGCGAGAAACCATGACATGGCCATGTATCCACTTTGTTAAACCTGCCAGGAAAATGTGTTGGGAATTCCAAGTTGGGTGCTTGTGGTGAAAATAAGCCTGTAAATCCATGTGATAAGAGTGTACCATGTCATCACTATGTGAGGTGGAAAAGTAATGGAGATGATCAATCCCAGAGGGTCTTAGTAATTCTGAGTCCGATGTAGCTAATAAATTGTGCTATCAGTAGATTCATTGACTTGGAATATAATTTTGTGAATCTCTCGCAAATAGCCCGAGAGTAGGACATAGGTACATATAGTGAACCCTACTTGATGAATTTCTCGACAAACTTTGCGAAATTGAATTGGAAACTCAGCCGAGTTATTCCATGCAGACCGAGGCAAAGGAGAATATATTTGGCTCAAGTAGGAAATTACGTTTGTGCATAGCTTTGTGTTCTATCTGAACTTCCTTAAGACAGTTGGAGTCCCTCGGGGCGTCGTTTGTTGTCAAGATTTGAAAAATTACTAGTATTTTTCCTCGCCCTCCCTTTTTCCTTTAGAGAAATTGTACGAAGGGGAATAAGGGGTTATTTGTATTCAGTGCAAACAATCGTATAAGGCAGTAGTTGCTCATGGGCTACTCTGCGTAGCGGACAGGTTGATTCTCTCCTCCTCATCTGTGGATTTTGGGGGTAGCTCAAAGCATCTTATGAAATTGCATCCTTCCTTTCTCCACCGTCCTGTCACTCTCATGTCTCTCCTCATATGAAGGTATTTGATCTTGAAAGGACGTGACATCATTCTTGTACAAAACATTTTCCATGGAGCTCTCCACTCTAAGCTCTCCTCCATGAATTTCAGTGGAAAACCTTGGATCTACACCGAAATATTATAGTAACTTGTTGTAACCAGGTAGGCCCGTGAGACGTGAGGATAGAGTCAATGCATTGTCGATTCATCTCTTTGTAGTAGGGAGTCTACTGTGCGATGCAGTACTTCTCAGTTTGATTCCAGGAGGTTTTGTACTACAAAGAAACATTTGTATGTATGAAACTACGTGTGCACAAAACATGTGTGCATACTGATGAGGTATGCGGTCGACGAAAGCAGAAACCGTGGAGAGCAGTACAGCGTGACCCGACCGCGTCAGCACCATCTCATTTTGCATAAGAAAATTCAGCTCGCATTATAAAACATTGAAAAAGCTTAGGCCCTTACTCTGACCTGAAATTCTTAAAAAGGTTGCTACCACAGTAATGCTTTCATCGTCATTACGCAGGTTACCTTACTTACATTCACCACATGCATATGAGTAATTCAAATACTTGAAGAAGGAGGTTAACTGCAGGCCCATGTCGCAGAGTATAAAATTTCCATGAAACTTGTGCCGTGTGGTATGTAATAGAGCGGAAATTAGTCCAGCATAAACTTGGATTAGATTGCCAATGGCAGCTCATAAACCGTCATTCTTTTCACTTGACTAAACAATGTGTTCATCTTCCTGAACTATAATGTTATCTATGGGCGGCAATAAGACTGAATGGTGAAATAAGCCTGTCTTTGGTGTTATTTGCTACTTGTGCTTTCTTGGATGCCCGAGCTTACATTATGCTAAGGGTGGGGGTAGAATAGAAATGTTGAGATACTTGAAAGCAATCATCCGAACATACTCACTTTTTTCTTTCAAACCATCTTGTTCTCCTCCGACTGTCACTTTCACATTGAGCACTCTAAGGCTTTACCCACTTAAAGTCTATTGAGACAGAGAAAGCATCAAAAGTTGTATTCACTGTCTCCTTCTTTGCCGGGATTGCCTGCCTCCAGCAGTACTCAGTAACCATTATACTTTCTTCGCCTGCGGCTTGTTAATTTTTTTTTATTCAATAATCCTATCTATCCTTTGGCATGAATAGACCAGGGCTCTCAGCGGTTGATTAGCCCTTGTGTAGTTTTCTGTGAAAGAAAGGAGAGAGGAGAGAACAATAAAGCGTGCCAATGGGCTCGTGCTTGGAGTGCTGGGAAACGAAATTACACACATCTAAGAGTGCTCTTTACTTTCTTCAATGTAGTACACAGATACATACAAGTCGCATTTGATTCATTAGACAAAGCCATCTTCACCAACGGCAGATGGTTTCGTATCTGCGTACACTGTTTCTTGCTGGAACAGACCGCAGCAAGTGGTCATTTAGGAGTAAAGTAAACAGAGCTACAGTTACATTGTGTTTATTTGAACGCAGAAGGCCACTAGTGGGTTCATTGCCACTCCTACGCCATACAGTGTGTTACTTTTCCCTTCTACAAAATAACACTGTATACTTTAATTTATATACGAGGCATGTCTATCATAGTAGAATAATTTCTTACAAGGATAACGGGGGATTTGATCTACAGCTATGAATTCTACCCCAGTCCCAGTGTGAATCAGAGGTAAAATAATTAAATGTTATTTTCAGGTCTCTAAAAATTCGTACAGGAGAATAAACGGAAGACTTAGAGGACTGTTGAGGAGAAATGTAATTAGCACTGTGATTAGCCCAACGTTGGACAAGAACTAAGCCGGGCAGACAGTAAGGTCGAAAGGACTCCTTTATTTTCTGTCCACGTACCTCTACTTTGATGTGATTGGGGCGGACAGATAGTTGATTTAATTGGGAGCTGGAAAGGAAACAAGGGAAAGGGATTATTGTTATTATTGTTCTTATACTCAAATTCCTGTGTGTGCACAAGAATGGGGAACGCAGCAGCTAAGGACAGTGATGTGGAGCAGAGAAGAGCAAGTAAGCAACTTGGAGGGGGTTCTGGGAGTGGTGGTAGCACAGCTGGAGTGATTGTACCAAGAAAGCACTCCACTGTCAGTACAGCCCGATTGCTTCTATATGGGGAAAAGGTTGAGTATTTAACTGAAGAGCAGAAGGGGCACATTCGGACGAGCTGGAAAGCAGTGGAGAACGATGTCCAGCGTGTCGGAGTCATCACCTTCATCCAGTAAGCACCATCTTTATTGTATCTTATTAATTAATGCCTCATACTGACACGAATCAGGCCCAGACTTGGTGGCAGAGTCTTTGACAAAGCTTTGGAGTCAATATAAGGACTTCATGATGACACACACGAATGCACATGTTCCAGCCTCATTTGCAGACATTAATTAATGAACACACCCGCTCTCATGCCAAAATGACACGACAGCAGGAAGGTATGTGTATATATGAAGAGAACAGCACAAATCACTGAAATAAATCAAATGAAACAAATGGGCAAACTTTGTCCAATATTACGTTCCTCTTGAATTATCTCAAATGCTCATTAACTTCTCGGACACAAATGTCTGGATTGCATACTCGAGTTGATGTCACGTCCATATCTCTCGAATGCCTTTGAGCTGTAATTCCAGTCTTCGGTAAAGTGTGGTCATTATTTCAATTGCTGTTGTGCGTGCGTTTACGAAAATTTTTGCTTTAGAATTCAATTATTATCTTTGCAACCGGAACCGCTAAGAGTTATCTCCTGCAAGCAAAGGGTATTACTCCAGGATTCCAGGGTTAGTAATGCAACGAGAAAACACGAAACGAGATTATTGAACGAGGATTATCTCTGTACCATTTGCTAGTCGTCCAACTGGTATGTTTTCTGCCGTTAAAAGGAGCATGCAGATTGATTAATATCGGAATGCGTACTTGAGGCAATCAGGCTTGAAATGAGATTGAAGCAGCGAAGAGGAAAATTTATAGCTTCAATTCTACCGGTGGTATGTATAGTGTTTCCTAGTGGGTTTTGAAAAGGGCGAATACTTCAATGTGCTATACAGAAGCTAAGAGCTGCGGCTAATCAGGTAAACGTTTTGCTAATCAAAGGCAAACCAAACGCGGTGTAAGCTGTTTCTGGGCTAGCAAGAAGTTAGACATGACACATGACCCAAATTTGAGTTTCATCGAGTCTATTTGTAGCATCAAATGCTTACTTGCTTGACGTTGTCAGACACAAGTCTGCGTTACATAGCAGCGAGTTTGATTATTAAACCGCACACTATCATCATCACATATAGATTGCTGTTTACTCTCAGTCTCATCCATCTCTCGTCAAATACAAACATGGGTGGATGAAGCGAGTGTAAAATTAAACGCATCTGACATGTCATGAGAAAGTTAAAGGTTTACATGAGGAAAATAAATCGGAATTGTCATGAAATCAAAATTAAAATTAAGAGGAAATGATGACTAAAGCCAGAGTTTGATCTCAGTCGATTTGTTTGTTTAATCACTCCTTGGCCCACGTGGAAAATATTTGGCAAGGCATGACGCTGTTTGTGGTAAATGTAAACAGGTCCGTATGCTATTTAGTAGCGGTGAGAGAAATAAATTGTCACGTTTGATACTTTTATAAAGAAGGTATAGATTTAATTCTCATAACTATGTCATAGACGATCATCAGCTTGCTGTGGAATTAAGCTGATGATGACATTGTATTTCATCAACTTGTCAAATGGTACAACCCTTGTTTCAAAATGATGCTTTCAGCTTTGTTACGAATTAATCTTGTAGGCTTTGGAGCGAGAATGCTACAACTCATCATTTCTTCCTATAAACTCAAGAAGTTATTGAAGTGGAGGAAAAACAGACAAGGATAGTCAAGTTTGTTTTTCTTACGCTCAAACCGCTCAAAGTAATTCCAGTACGGTTGATATTTTTGAAGCAGAAAATGAAGTTTGCAAACGGTTGCACACACAGACAAGACATACAGAATAAAAAGTACAAGGACTGATGTGGAAAATTGCGAAGGATATTGAGCGAATTCTTTACGTTTTCGCCCTAAAAACTCCATTTCCGGGATTTTCTTTCGACCATAGTGTTTCTTTGCTTTGCTAAAAGCGGGAACCTTGACAAAGAGATGGTCTTGATGGGAACAACTCCATTTTGTCTCTCCATTTTTGTGTGTGTTCACATTCAAGATTGAAAATGGAGAATAGCCTTAATTCAGAGACATTCAAAAGCTAAATTACTGCAGATTGAAGCCTGTAAACCAATCTGTTTTGCTATGTACCAACTGTCTCCATTGAAAAATTTCAACTTGCTTGAGCTTCTCAATTTTTCGACAGAAATAGAAGCTGAACAGAAAGAGAAGAGAATGAACGTAGGGGATAAAAGCGCACTATATGCGATCTTGTAATGTTTTTTAATCAATTATACGCTCACAGCTTTTCAAAGTAGCGATTGCCTTTGAAGTTGAGTTGTATCCACTGAAAGGAGAAATTCAATTTCTACATGATGACGACGACAGTAGTAATGATGATTTGGTGAAATCAGCTGCCGTTGTAACCTTATTTGCAATCTATCAACATGAGAGGTACAGACTAGAGAACTTGTCCACAGACTGTGTCACTTCAGTAGGAAGTTTGGAAGTAACAACACATCTTAAAGTTACGCCTATTAGTTATGGACAGGCGGTAGTTGTAACATACCAGTGACACAGGACCATGAAAGACCTGGCAGAGTAAACGCACTTACTCAGCTGTCTTCTAATGCAGACGATATCGGACATGAGGGTCGCCCTAATAAGAAGTTTGGCGAAAAAGTAATCGATATATAAACAGTGTATGCCATCTGATCGGCTTGCAGAAATCCGGATGTAACATTTTTTCCATCTTTTCCATCAGCCTCAGTTTGATTTCTTCGTATCGAAACTTAAGACTATCAGCCCATGATGTTCAATGTACCATTAAACCAAAGCCTAATGGATCTCACATATATATTCAGAGTCTTAGCCCCTACAAGATCAAACGTCTCGCCCGTTTTCCCCACTTTTATTCAAAGGTTCTACTACACGACTTGCTGGGTAATAGGATGAAAAGGTTTTTAGAGTCACAATTGAAGCGTGTCTAAAGCTACATCTACATAAGGCTGTCTCTGTATTTGAAAGGAACCTGTCACAGATGTGTTGTCAAACAAATGAGGGTGGTGTGCATGCGATGTAGCAAATGATTATGTGGTATTCAAGTTGTATACATCATGTGTGGTGATTATGAATGTTGCCGTCAATAGCTGAACGGTTGAGGTTTTACAGGGGCGTTCTAGGCGCGTGACTTTACTCAATATATCTTTGCGTGGTAAAGCAATATACGTACATTTTACATGTTAAGCCCGAGTGTTTTTGAAGGTAGTGATAGAAATTTCCTCGAGCTCATCGTATGATTGTGAAAAGGAGGAAATTGGCATGCCTCGTCTTGCATCTATTCTTACTTTGTATTCCAGGTGTCCTAGCATGCAGGAGTATCATCTTGATGTATACTCAGGCTCCAGATTTATTAATATTTGCTCACAAAGCCTCTGAATTCTATTTTGACTTTGATCCGGCAGTGGAATGGTAAAAGACATGGAAAAATTCTTATCTCAACTGATCCGCCAATCTCCTCCGCATATATTCAGTCAAAATAATGGAAATTGATGTGAAACCTAATACACCATTCGAGCCAGTCCCACGTCGACTTTGCTATTTATGGTCAAAACAATTGGAAAACTTTTACCTATCGATAGATACTTTGAGCTTAATTTTAATTCACCACGAAGCGTATATTTTGATGAGCACGTGCGATGTGCTACTAAGTACTGATGAAGAGGACTACGACGAGCAGTTTAATTCGAGCAAGTTGGAGAGTTGGATGGAAGTGGAACTAAGCAGACTTGAGAGTCGGAAATGGGTGTTCTTTATATGTGTGCTTCACTGTGTTGTGTTGTGTGTGAGGACTGGAAGTATATTGTTACACCCCTCACTAGTGTCTCTCTCTCACATAGAGCCATTCGGAAGTTTTAATGGGCAATTGTGTTTTAATATTCCTCCACCATTCTGACTAAATGTACCATGAGATGGGCCGAATTCGTGCTAATTGAGCACGTTCTAACTAATAATGATGATAGTATAGTCAGTCCTGAGTATCTCGCTGGGGTATAAAATTTCAACGTCTGCTTCC
>JAQIWI010001358.1:0-17014 GCA_034698825.1 Deuterosminthurus bicinctus | reverse complement strand
GGGGGCGTATCCTAGTTTGCGCGCGAACCAAATTAGTGTTTTCGTTAGTGTTAGCGTTCGATGGCTTAAGTTCCCTAATGTCAAAGAATATGAGCAAATTTAGCGCGCACACAGGGCTTCAAAGAAAGTGTCTACAACTTTACAGTTCACTTAAAAATGAATTAGAAGTGGCTGGAATAGGCTTCAGATCGAAGTTATTTTTACAGTGTGGGTGAGGGTTGAGGGGAAGATGCGCACAATACGCGACTATTCTGCCACCAAACTTGAGGGATATTTTTCTATCACCTCTTCGCCGTCTTCTATTGACTGAAACCCCTATGTAGTCTCGGATTCCCTCCAATTTCCTACAAAAAAACTTCCTTAATGTATGTCCTCAGTGTGATTGCCACGTGTGAGAGCCATCACTTGCTTTTCTTCCACTTCACAGACCGTCATATGTGTGTCCTGTATTTATGCTACGTTTGGACTTGGAATTCTATTATTCCTGCACCTCTGCTTCGTAAGTTTCACATGCTTCACATAACATTTGAGTTCCTGAGGACTAATGAATCGTGCTGCTACCAGCGTCACGTCCAACTTGACAAGTGAGATGGGTGGGGAGATGGACGAGGCCATTAATAAACAGGTGCAGGGCGTAAAAGTGACAATCATAAAGGTGTACTTAGGACTGAAGACGCAGTGGAAACGTCCATGTACATATATATGATTATGTGTGTATAATGGGTGGAAACATTCGAAGGATGTGTCAGGAGGTTAAGATGTAAGCAAAGCAGATGGGCCATGGAGCGAGATACGTGTTGACACTTTCCACGTATTCACGAAGAGTGAACGTATTCCTGACTGCCTTTGCCAAGACAGAAAAGGAGAAGGAAGGAAGGAAAAAGCGGAGAGAGGAGTGAAAGTTCCCTGTGAGACGGATGAGGAGCAAGACTGAGACGGGGAAAAAAGTTTGCACATACTAAGTACACATTCTCGACGGAGAATTTTCACCAATGTCTACATTTCCTGTCGCTTCCGCCACGATCCCAGTGGCAAGCAAGAAAGAGAGACACATCAGTGTACATGCCCTAACAACCCAGAATTTCCAGGTTCGCTAGTGCGAATGAATAAGCTTGGCCGTCCAACTCCTTTGCAGCTTTACACGACTACTACTTTGAATACACGAGAAAAAGAAGGAAAGTAAAACAAGTGTGCACGGGCGTGTGAAGTAAACTTGTCAGAATATTTGCTAAAGGAAAAATCCCATTGAAAAATTGATGTTTGAATTTTTGTTTTCATTCTAAATTAGAAGCAAATAAAGTTCTCAGATGAGAGAAGAAAAATTTATGCAATAAAGCGATTCTATGCAGTGCAACGAGTTGGATTGGGAGATACAAAGGGGAGAGGGAGAGAGAGGAGAAATTAGACTCAAGTTTTTTGTGGTAAAATTTACCTGATTTTCATCCTGACTTATCACGATCTTGTGCATATGTGCAGCCCAAAATAGAGACTTCCGTTCTTCTTTTCCATTTCATTTGCCCCCCTAGGTAGTCTGCTCGAGTTTTGAGGCGCTATACACCGAAAATATCGTCTGCGTGTGCATACATGTGTGTTATATTAGACAGTTTGCGAAATACGGTGTATAAATATACACGTAATCGTAATTTTAACGTGGGTTTCCATAGGAATTTTCACGTTTACATGCGTTATGTTTGCGTTACGTTGATTTTCCCAAATTGCCTATTTGCACACACGGGATTGCAGAAAGAAAGAGAGCTAGAACGGACAACAAAAAATGCTCAACTGTCAACAGTAGGTGGCCCATATTTTAGTGCACACACACACACACACACACACACACACACACACACAGACCGTCTTTGCCTTTCTTACTTCGTCTTATTCCACACTGAATAAGAACTTCATTGAAAGAAAAAATATGTTAAAAAGCAAAGAAAATTGGAAGCATTTTCCCTCGTTATTCCAATATATCGACATCTTCCTTCACTCAAGATTGCTCCTTTGAAACTAGGAAATGTGTTTACAAATGTCGCAGCATTTACAAGACAAAAAGAAAATGGAACAGATGTTGCAGTAGCTTTTTCCAAGACACTCTCCACAACTCCATTTTTCAGCAATAATGGTGGAAAGGTCAAACCACCAGTTGGCATTCTGGGAATACTCAGTCATGCGTCTTTCACTCAGAGCTACAGGATTGCGGGACTTGAACACATAAAGTTTCTCTGGCAAGTTCTCTCTCTGTCTTCTCTCACAGTCCAACTATTTGCAATGAGGGTTAGGCAAGCCGGAGAGTTCAACTTAAGTAAGAAAAAGTAGTATACTTTTTCCGATGTGATTGCAAAATGATGAATCCTTAGATTTGGAAGCACACATACAAGCCTAGAAAAAGGAGGGAATATAGGAGGGGTAAGACTAATTCCCTTGACAGATTACTAAATATCTCCTTGTGACAACAATCTATGCGTGCCCAGAACAATAGCCGTATTTGCCACAAAACGCTGCCAAAGTATACATTTGTGTATCGGTAAAAAAAAATGTAGCCTACTAGTGTAAACATATAGCTAGCCAGTTTTCAAACCTAAAAAGCACACGAAAGGTTCGTTACATAGATGGATATGATCTGCAAACTTCTTTATTACATTTCGAGCTGTATTTTGCTCAGTAGAAATTCAAACTCACGAGGATGTAATATAATTACGTACTCATGGACACATTATTATGCATATGAATAGCGACAAGAGGAATTTTTATCGTAGGAACGAGAGCGAGAAGGAGGAGGTAGGGAGAGCCATCCAGTGTGTTTGCGAGTACGTGATTTCATTAGTCAGCGCCATTTTCCTTTGACAACCGCCTCCAAGGTACAACTATACAATCAGAATAATGGCGAATGATAGGAGGGAAAAAATTCTCGAACGAATTAGACTTCGTACACACACCTAGATGTAGATGGATACGTACTACGCCACACATGAAGATAATCAAAACAAGCTTACAATAATAATAATAATACTGTAGCCAGGAGATAGGCAGGAACAAGGCAGTAGTGTGCCGAGCAATGTCGTTATGTTGCAGCTAACAACATTTTTCTCTTTACTTCCGCTTCTGGTCCGCATTTTATTTGACTCGGTGATAAGAAAAGACCTACGATGGTGGCTGAGGTATCCCTCCCAATGTCTGTACATGCACAAATGTGTAATGTTTTGCGAAATCTCGTTCTGCATTTTTCTGATTTTATCCCCTTTTGCAAAATGACAAGCGGAGAAAAACTGGAGCGGCTCACTACATGTTTCTTGATCGTGAAAAAAGGATACTACGCGGACCCAGGAATATGTGTACCATGCGGCCGATCTGAAGAATGCGGGTTTATGACTGTTTGCATTCTGCTATGAGATGACACGTTAAAAGTCAAGCTATTCTCTCTGAACGTGCCCTTTTAAGATAAATACCGTTCTGGAAGGAATGTACACATAGTAGTAGGCCTGGCGTATAAACAGACGTGTGCCGAGCCAAAGGCATTCATGACTATCAGTACTCTCTCACTGATGTGGACGTGTGCGTGAATGTACGCGTGGACAGATTGGCTTGCGTGAATGCTTGTCATCGTCGTTTCTCTTTCTCACTTTCAGTCAATCCTCTCTTCTCCTACTTTTATTATTTCAGCTCTCTCACATGGGCTACCCCAAATGTCCACTAAGCACAACAAATTTTCACGTTTACAGCTGCAAAAAAAGCAACGATGGCTCGCGTGACTCATGGCCGTACAGTAACTTCATGTTCAGAAGGTGCGTAGGTGTGCGTAGCTGAGAATAGCCGCGGAATTGTCAGCATTCCAAAAATGTTTCTCTGTCGCAGGGTAAGTAATCAATGTGTGTATGCGTGTGTGTGTGATTGCAGACGTTGGAGGTAGAAAGGACTCCAATGGTCCAAGTCCAACAATACTATTGCTAAAACATCCTTGCTCGTCCCCATCTTCTACACGCACTACTTTATCCATTGCTGGCATAACTTTCTACGTCGGAAGAGAAAATGGAATAAAATTTCTAGTAATTGTATCAGTTTGTGATGCTGTAGAAAATGGTGATCTTAATTGTCCGAGAATATTTAAATGAAGTGGAGTAGAAGCACAGCCGGGGTTCTTTCTGCTTCTAAGCAGAAATACAGTTAAATGCAGAATAAGAACAAGATGTAAGCAAATTCTGTTTCTGACAGGCTGCATCTTGAGTCGGTATGTCTCACAATGTTTTATTCCGGCTTTGGCACTCCTCGTGTATCTGGCCCACTTCTCTTGCTTCTCTTCCTATTCTTCTAGCTTGGATTCGGTTTGGGTAGACGAACTCAAAGAAGATTTTAAATGGCAACTCGGGTTTTTTTCATCGGATTCACAACTCGTGCTGCTTCCTGTGCAAAGAAAGGAGTCATGAAACATACAAGTTCCCTGATGCATCATCTAATTTTCATGACGAAGATGGTCTTGCTTCTAGTGGAGAGTGTAGGACTACTGGCTCGCAAATTGCACCGTACACATACGCATATGTGGATATATACATTATCAACGAGAGAGAAGGAGAGACTTATGAAGGGAGAATTTAAATTTTTTCCCTCCATTTTGGTCCTTCTCTTCCACCGACTGCCGTTGCGTTTTGCCATGAAAAACGTTTCAAAGTTACTTGAACCATTACGAGCTACAAGGGATTTTCATAGAGTTGAATTGTGTACATGCTTGTCCCCTCATATATTTCTTAAACGTCCCTTTCTAGAGGAGGAATAAACATGGGCGTGTTTTATATCAACTCTCTCCTAGCCCAGAATGTAGGCCAGTCTAAGTACAGAGATTTTGAGTATGAGTAAGTAGTAACATTTTCTCAGAGTCTTGATGGAGGGTTTACGTATATATAGTGAATTTAGTGTGTATCTGCGTGTACAGTTGTTGACGAGAAGGGGGATATGAAGAAGTGGGTGCTAAGCTAGGAGAATATCATTTCATACATGTGTGAGGGTGACCGGGAAAAATTCCTTTGTTGTTCTTGATCCTCAACTAAGATATTCACTGTACCCAAGCGGCTTTCCCATATTTCTCTTTACCTCTCTCATACTCTCTTCTTCCGGACACTCGTCTTTACATACACGAAGCACTACTAGCTGCATTTATACCAATGAAGTGTGCAGCATCACTCGTCCTCCTTTCTCTCTCTCTCTCTCTCTCTCTCTCCCTCTCTCTTTTCCTTTCCAACAGCATCCTCAATATAACTTTCTCTATTGCACTTGAACACACGTTGAAAATTTTCATGCACACAAACACGATCAAATGTAGAAATTTTTCATGCATACGAATGTATGAAGAAAATCTTTATGCACCCGCAGTCCTCTTCTTTTTCTCCTCACATCCACATATCCAAAGTTCAAGTCATGCATTGATCATGGACGTATGTGAAATTGACTGATCTCTCTCGCTCGATATGCATATAAGGTAGCTGCAGAGTTGACCAATTTCCCGCAACCTCTATTTCCTTTTTCTCTTTCAACTCTTCACATTCAGGCTCACAATGGAAGCACATTTATCTCTAGATAAATCCATTGCGTTTGTATGAAACCATGAAATCATTAAATGAGAAAGTATGAGGGGAGTGTGAGTGCAAGGAATGTGAAAAAAGGTCGAGAGAAGGTAGAAGTTGATGTGCTTTATAAAAACATGTCCGGAAGGGTGCGGTGTGTGCATACTGGAGTTACTTGTATGTATACTGATCTACTTTTCTGGTGCAATAGTAGTAGTAGTATGGCAGTAGGATTAGATAGAGAGAAACAAAGGGATAATTGGGTGGTGTGGCCGTATAGAGTAAGAGAACAAGTTGAGTACTGAATAGTTGAGAGAGAAAGAAGATCTGCTGGAGAGAGTGAAGTGATATTGGAAGAAAAACGGAATAAGCCATGTATTTTGCCGGAAGTTAGACAAAGTTGAGTCCGTTTCCGAGAAAAACTAGGATTCGGGGTTTTTCGGTCGTATACAGTGAGATAGAAGGGAAAATGTGTAATGTACACACAGTGAAAATTTCTGCCGGCAAAATGCCAGCCTGGCGCCCGACATTCCGGCGCTTCCATAAAAAATCTCTTACCCGTCAAACTAGATAGTTACTTTCTTTGGCATACTAGAGGCATTACGGCATACAGAGATATCCCCCCTTAATTCCATCTTACATACAAACAGACCCATGTATACATAATGCATTACATACAAAGTATCTCTCGGCTTTCATGAGGACGACGCGCCATGCATCACATAGATATATGTACGTAGGTACTGCTGAAACATTTCACGGGGTTACATGATCTTGCTTCAGGCAACTGAGTCTGTTGTCATATCGGAATACAAAGACGCACATACGCGAGCTTTCTGACGTTGTTACTGCACATTAGAGCGTCATGGAGAAGGAAGAAAGCTTCTGCGTAATTGTTTATTTTTTCACTCACTACATCATCTCCGCTCTAGTTACTCCAATGGTGCATTGCACACATCTCTGCATCTCCTCTATCCACGGACAGTGGGCGGGTAGGAATGCGTATGAGTTAATGATGGTGCGTCACAAATAGAGGAATCGAGAGACGAACATTGGCAGCGGAGACATTGAAAGAACAATTACTTTTCTGTGAGCCAGCGAAACTCCCAACAATCAAATGATGGTGATGATGATAGTATTGAGAGAGAGAGAGAGAGAGAGAGAGAGAGAGAGAGAACTCGCAGTGCCATCAACAGTCTTCTGGACAAGTTAAAGTTGACTTTTCAACGATCTTAATAATCATGACGGGGAGAGAAAGTCGTCAAGAACATGATAAACTGACGGTCCTCCTGAATATTCACATGAAAATCTGTCTTCCAAAAAGAGACATACAACTAAAAGTTTCTCCTCTGTTGTATTAGGTGGCCATTAGGGATCTATGTGTTGGCTTTATACAAGTTTGGTCGGCTACATTTGAATGGTAAGGACACTTGTGGGCATATGACCCATTTTCCCAGTGGCACACTACTACACTTGAACGGATTCATACATATTGAGGAGACACCATAAACATGGATAACGATGAGTTGAGCTGGTGTATATTGAGTCATTTTACATGCATTTTTCACTCCTTACCACAAGGCTGGTTGTGCAAGGACGGATTGGGAATATGCACATATGTACGTAATTGGGGAATTTTGTCTTTTTCTCTACACAATATACTATGCAGACATTCTCAACAGTACTAATAATAATGATACATGAGAAGCGGGCTCGGAATGATTCCATTTCATATCACATCATTTCCTCTGCGCATTATTGATGAGCCAGACAGAACGGAGCCAAGAATAGGATGAAGTGAATGACCCCACCGCTCTTTCTCTCACCATCTGTATGCCCTACGTGCATGAAATCCACGTAAAGGAACTTGTGATTACGTAGCTCCCCAGATTGCTACTTGGCTTTTGGATCAGATGGTTGATTTGAAAATTTGCATGTTATGCAGTCATCTCTGACGTATCTTTAAGAAAAGGGAGTGTAGTGCGACGTGTACACTGCTGCAGATGCTTTGGTAAGGCATATGGACAACCCACCTAACGCGACGTTGGCATAATTGGAACAAGAAGAGCTGAGAGAGCGAGTGGTTCTGTTCAATGCTATTATCATTAACGATGGAATGGCATGTATTAGTGCATAATTAGCACGCAGGAGCCGTGAATTGAGGCCTGGCACATTGTCCTCTTGGTCAAAAGCAAGAGTGAGTGGCGGTGGTTGGTGGTAAATCAGTACGGTGTGAGTGTGTGTGTGAGAGCAAAGGGGTTAAACCATATGCGGTCATAACGTTTCACACTTCGAGCTTTGACAAGGCTAAAAGGTCTAAGTGCTTTAATGCTACAAATGCCACATTAAAGGGTTTGCCATTAAAAGATGCAGTGGTGAAGGTAGCCATTCAAAGCGGTTGTAAAGCATTTACCCTCTCTCCTCTCAACGTAAATAGCTCGTGCTAGGTCTTCATCATCCACATCAGTCAAGCGACGTCGCAGCAGTCTCCATCTGAGTAGCTGGAAAGATTGTTTAGAAAAGTTTATTATGCCAGTGGCATAAAACTCAGTTTTTTTATTATGAAAGAATCCTTTTTACGAATGAGTTGATATACCAATAAAAATTCCCACTATTTTTACTGCTACGAGTCCGTGCTTGGCCTAGCGTACACAATGGCCAGGTCCTCGGTGAAAGCAATCTTCAATTTTCTTCATGCATGTAGTCACATGTCAACATATTTGTCGCTCACATGCCTCCATTCCTATAGTATGCAAAGCGAGGAGTTCTCTTACTTCCTGAATGCCTTCTTGCATTTCCACCGGAAATTCCCACTGTTGAATCTACGCCGTTCGTAGAGCTATTACAACAAGGAGAGGCTTATAAATCCTTTGACTACTTCTCCTGTGATATCTATCAAACATGTTGTATGAACTGTTTTCTCGTGTGATGTATAAATAAATGAAATTCCAATGATGCTGCTGTTAATGTTCGGGGGAGGAATGACATTTGAAGGGTGCGCTTTGTAGAAAGAAATATAAGGAGCGATGAGGCCACGGCAGGGATGGAGAAAGTGTAGACATGTGGAAAGAACGCTTGGATGGTCGTGATACAAATGGGTAAGATAATGGACATGAAGAACGTGGAGAGAGGGCATTATACTTGTCAAGATGTTTGATAGTCCCACGAGGGCGGCTCCACATCCCATAGTTGCAGTTTTAAGTAAAATCCTTTTCATACAATTTACCATTACACTGCAATGGAACTATTTTCCTTTACGTCTCTCATGTAAGTCAGTACCCTCATTTGTTCCCCATAGTAAAAATGTTGCCACAATGCACACTTCTTTTTTTCCCCCTTTCTTCACCTCATAAAGAGGACCTAAATGTGTACATTTATAGTAGGACATGGGAGACGAAAAGAGGCAGAAACATACCGACTTGAGTAATTTAGCTTTGATCAATTCAATGTTACCCGCGTATGTGGAGGGCCGCAGAAGAAGAGTACGAAGAGGAGGAGGAAGAAAAAGAAGCAAGAGGAATTCCCAAATGATGGCTTCGTAGATAAAGTAGTAATCAAACTGATTGTATGATCATTGGAGGAAATGAAAGGCACATGGCGCATCATTATCTTTCACGAATTTCGGCTGTATGAAGGTGAGGTCTGGCCTCAGAGGCCAGGACTTGTGCTTCGGTCGGCGGTGGCAAGGGGAAGAGGAGGCATACATGTGCAACCAAATTGCCGTACGTGGAGAAGTGGTGATGTGTCGGAAGTGGCGAGGAATAGAGAGTCAGTAGGGTTCTTGGCCTTCAGGAGCGTGAGTGAAAGAGAAAGTGGAATAGTGGATGGAGCAAGAGGAGAAGAATTCTTGGGTGAAGATGACTTGAAGCGTCTCACACACATACACATACGAATGTGGAATGCACCGTGTGTGTATATGTATGAGATGCTCCGTACAGGCAATTTCTTGATAAAAAATTCATTTCGAATGGAGGTGTCAGGGGTTTCCAGGCAGAGTGACTGGAGTAGACAGCGAGTAAGCTTGTACCAAGAATTTTTCGCCGTCTCTTCACCAACAACAACAGAAAGCGAAAAAAAGGAATTTTCTGAGTGCGCGTATGTGTGATGAAGTAATATAAAGTTTAGAGCTCTCTCGTATCCACTACTTCCCTCACTTACTTTCCCCCTTATCTTTGGCACCATCGGCAAAATTATAAGGTCAGTTTGGCCGGTCATGAGCTGAGCTTGCTCTCCATGAAAAGGTGGGATTTGAGTTCTTCACCACAACGCACACACATTCGCCCACACACGGTACGTCATTCCTCTCAGCTATCTCTCCTCCTTATTTTTCATCTTATAACCCGCAACAGACACTTGGTGAGATCAGTCAATCCTTCTCTACATGTTCCTTCACTAGTTTTCTTTCTTCCCCCTCATGCCGCCTTTCCCTGTGGAAAGATTTTGTTTTTTCTTGTCTTACTTCTTCGTCTTCTTCTTTCCCCATGTTTTTCTTCAAGTTGTATTCCAAACTTCCGCTTCCATGTACTGAATTCGTTAGCTGTTTCTCATGTCTGCTTGGATATATGTCCCGTCTATCAGCCTCGGCTCTGTGCTGCCAGCTCTAATTTTTTGCTATATGTATACATAGTATATGCATACATATATGTATATATATGTACTATATATATCCTATATAGAAATGACAGATATATGAGTCTGTTTGTGTGTGTAAGTTTCCTTGAAAGCCACCACCGCGTTCGCCGTTGCTCTGGCGGCAATGCAGCGGTATACATGCGCACACATAGCAGGAAAGGAAGCAGTCCTCGCTGAAACCAACCGTGTCTGCATTAATTATGACAAAGCATAAAAATTTTAGCTTATTTGGATCCGCCTGTGCAGCTTGGCCAGCGTAATTTATGCGAAGCATTTCCTCGTTCTGCTTACATCCATCTAACCTGGCTGTCAAGATTTAGCAGAGAAAGCTCGAACGGTTTGAAGAGGTGGATCCAATGCGGGCACACGAACATTTAGTGTGCACATTGTTGTAGCTTTTATCATTACGGATGGACAAAATGTAATCTTGTGTGAAACCATGGCTCTCGTGAGTGTCTGACGGGATGCGTTAAAAAATCTGTTTCAGCTAATGGCTGGCTTTCCACTCTGATATTATTCTTAATGTTCGTCGTAGAGGAGGATGAGCTACAACAACGGCTACATTCTCTGTGCGTGCTCAGTTCCCTTCATGCTTTCATTATTTATGAAGACTGAATGGAATGGTTTCTTTGGACACGAGAAAACCTGGTACACGAAGTGAAATGTATGTTGTGACGTTGTGATGCAACTTATCTGCATAGGTTGTGCTGAAGGCACCTTCGAACGCATTTAAAAAAGCGTTAAGACGTGCTTGAATTACGTGTGCAACGGCGGACAGTAAAGGTTGAGAGTCAACTATCTCAGGGTTCAAACGTACTACCTACGAAAACCATGTCGAAGGGAATAGGTCAGCGACGCTGGATTACGCCCTTTTGAAAAGAAGCGACGATCTGTGACTTTCATTATTTTATTCATAAGATGTCAATTGATTCGTAAAATGACTTTTTTCGCCATGTCTGATTAGCAACGAAGATTTTTCAGGCGTAATTAAAAAAGATATGGAAGGGATTAGACAGAAAAATCTTTTGGACTGTTTAGCAAAGTTTTAAAAGGAGATAACAGAAATTACGGTCGACCATCAGATGGACATGGCATGATCTTCCAGCTCAAGTTGATAATTTAGTTGGCTGAATCCGAGTGTAAATTAGCCCCACCGACTCTTTATCCAAACTGTCCCTTCTCGGTCAAGGTGAGCGCGGAGACTTTTTGCTCAGTCTGCGCTTTGTCTTCTGAAGGTTCCAGTACGGAGCAAAAGTTAACAGCTTTCATTAGATTTCATAGGACAAGACAGCTCCAAATTCACACTCCTCACCTCACTCAAGGAGGATGGGATGCATGAAGAAGGCAGATACAGTTGTATACGTGAAGGTAGATAGATACATGAAGCAGATACCTTTGATATGCAAATGACCTCATGTGTGTGTACATGAGGTGCTTACAGGATTATATTTTGTACTGGATCCCCCTGCCTTCCACTCTCTTGTCTCATGCGCATCTCTATCTATGTCGTAAGTATTCAATTTGTTATCTGTAACTTCAATTCATAAGGTGGAATATTCGCCCCACGCTACCACGATGCAGGCTTGTGCGTTACTAGTTACTACTACTGCTACTACTACTATTACTATTAGCGAGTCACATATAATGACTTTTTCGTACATAGGCGCGGGTTTTTCAGGTAACCAGAGAAGCTTTACTGTCCGCAATGCTTAGTTAGTCTCATCTCCCCTGAGCTCTCATGTTGACTTTCTCAGGCTCCACATAGCTCCGACGCGCTCACAAATAAGGATGCTGAGTGGTTTTAAATGCGAAAGATGTAAGGGAGCGATAGAAATTCTGTGATAAGACTTGTTTCATTTCTCCACTACTTCTCCCCCTTAAAATATTAATGATTTGGTCCATTCATGCTTACCATCTCTCACATGTACTCATGTACACACAAACACGCACACACGTATATACTCTTGGAATACTTACAACATTCCAACATCTTGCTTTTTCTACATCTGGCTCCTTTCTCCTCCTCTTTCTTCTCTCTCTCTCTCTCTCTCTTCCTCTCTCTCTCACACTCACACACTCAGCCTCCGGATCCATTTTCATGTCATTCAATCTGTCCCATCTCACTCTAATAGCACGAACTCCTACTTTCGACCTGCCTTTCTTGTATAGATTTATTCCCCGAATTATGTCCCCGCTGACAAAGCCAACATAACCCTCGAAGTCAGCATAATGCATAGGGAAAGCTCGACAGAAAAAAAAAGCTCAGGAGGATCTCCCCGCTTTTCTCCTTTCCATCTCATTCTCCCTATAAAAGTTGGCCTTGGAAACCTTTGGACTGCCCGAGAAGCTTGAATTACATTTTAATCAAATTCTCATTCGTTTCCTATTCGCTGTGTTGTTCGTAATTCAAAGGAGGAGTTCATACAACGTATTAATAGTGAAGGATCGGAGTGCGTTCTGTTGGTTAATCAAGCGTCCGCATTTCTCAATAATCAAAGACTGGATTATATTCACATCACAGCTTCAAAAATAGCTTGCGAACAGCTTCCTTTGCCCAGTTTAAGTCTCACACATGATTAAGCCTCACCTTCGCGTAGTCTAAATCTCAGTATGTAACATGTGGCAGAAGTTCAAAGCTGTTGAATAACACAATTAGACTGTCGGGTTGTATAAGATGTAAGTAATATTTAGATTAATACAGCATGAACAAAGTGTGATGAAGTGAGGGCTTCGGTCTTGTTCGACCATCAGCTTAGCAAGCTCTTCATTAGGATTTGATGAGGAATTGAATATTCGTTAAGAGAAACAAATTGGAAGGCTGTTGTGGTTTGTGCTGGCGGGGATCTCGGAGGAGCAGTGTGCAAAGCTGTTGTGGATTTATCAAGTCTTAGCAGGTGGGAAGAATAAATGTTCATCACTACAAGGAAGTCATAATGGTGAAACTATGATGACGATCATTTGTAGATTACGAGAAGCTTTTAGTTAATGATGGCAAGAGAAAGTTGCTGCAGATAACCAAGAGTTATGACCCGTAATATTCTCTCATGAATTTCCTGTCCACGCCCAAGGCAAATAATTGTTTTCATGGTGCATGTAGTAGTATCCTCCATGAACAACTCATTTTACGACAAGAAGTCAGACAATCACATCTTTATGTCTTATTATGATAAAGTTGAAGTAGTTGGCCAGTGTAAATTATGCCATCTCATGGACACAAGAGCCGTAGGCTGCGTACAAAATCCCTTCCTTCCATCCTGATACACTTTGCCACTCAATTATGTACTTGATTTTATAGCAAGTCTGACGAAGAATGCTCTCTCAAATTGATTCTTCTGTGCTACTCGAACATTACTTCCAAATTACTTCATGTCCAGCGTTGGTTTCCAGCTGGAGTCACGACTGGTCTTATGCATCGTTTAAAAACCGATTCCCGAGAACTAAAACAATTTCATGTGCTAACTCCAATGCTATCTTTGGATGTAGATGCCAGCTTACTGCTATAGCGATGAACAAGCTTATTGCCCGTGAAGACTGACGAGAATAAAACTCCATGCGGTGAATTCCACGTACCAGCATTAAAGCTGCAGTAAAACAGAGCAGTAATAATTGGCTAGTCGGTTTGGGTCACATATCGAAAACGTGAGCTGGCACAGAGGGCTGAATAAAGTCACTTTCACGCGTCCGGTATGGGTACATAGGTTTTCGTGAGTTCGTTTGTGTGAATTTGGCGAGAAGGAAGGGATTAGACGGAGCGGACAGAAAGAATGAGCAGAGGATTGGAGCTTAAGATAGCCAATCGTACTTGTGCGTATATTTGGTCTACTGTATAATATTTACAATTTTTACATGTTATTTCATGCGTTTACCTCTGCTACTGTATTTATCTTCTTTGGACACATTGACCAAGGTAGGCTGGGAGTGAAAGAAAATGTAGACATTTATGTTTACAGTAAAGCCCTCACAGTTATGCTTCTCTTTTGTGTTCGGGCATATTAATTTTCTCATGTTTACACGAATATGGGAGCCATATGTGGGGAGAATGATGGCGAGGAGTGGAGATGAAAGTGTAGTAACTAGGTCGAGGAACAGTTATGGAATGAGGCACGCTGGTATTGTGGGAAAAATGTGGGAAATTAACGAGCTGAAATCTGAATCAAAGCATGCGTTTACGCAATAAAATTCTCTGATATCAAGTCTAACATAAGTGTTTTTATGAATACGATCAAGCAGTAGGCCTCCAACTATACAGCCATCATATTCCAGTATGCCTCTCTTGTACCTGCCCAAGTGTGTATTTCCATGGGACAGTGAAAGCTATTCGCTTTCTGTCTCTCTTTCTACATAATCTAGTCTTTCGTTCCATCTCTTGCTATTCCAAGGGGACAAAGTTGAAAGGTAATGAGTATCAAGAGCACCGGCACCCGCTTCAAAGGAGGCCACACGCTACACAAGTATACACAGACTAGGCAGTTTGCGTTTTCAATAGTTATAGACACCGAATTATTTCCGTTGCCGCAACTGTTTTCTACATAGGTTATGACAACCTATATGTAAAGGAATTATAACGATTGCGAGATGAAAATAAAGATTGTTGATTTTACGTGGGACAGCGCAAACTCCCTACTAACAGGCCGTATTCCGTATTTATAAAAGAGAGTAGTGATTGTGTGTGTGTGTGTGTGTGTGAGGTTACAAAAGCAGATTGTTTTCTCTCTTGAGAGTTGGAGGGAAAGCTCTGGAATGAGCTAGTATATGTAGCTGGGGATGACTAGAAATGGGAACGTCGTGTCACATAAATAAAACCATCAGGACGCAACTAGCTCTATTTCATCAATCAAATGAAGTCCACTGTAGTATCACGAGTCCCAACAGAATACAAGGACATATGCAAGAGTCACATACCTTTGTCTCCATTCCTTCTCCGCCTAAGGATCATCAACTTGATAGCTGTCAGTCTGAGTAGAAGGTTTGGAGGATGAGCTCTATCTTTTGCAAACTTATTGACTCCATTCTATCCCGTTAATGAGCTATCCCTGTCATGTAATTTGTCAGAGGAATTCTTCCTATGACATAGCCCTGTGCGTTAGTGTGTGCGACAAATCATGACTAATAGTAACGAAGGGAGTTCCAAGGGGCATTAGTTCTTGCCATTCACATGTTGCAATATCAAGAAGCACTTGAAACTTTGTCTAATAACTTCTGATGGCCGTTACAAGGAATTATTTACCACATATCTACCCATGAATTCAGCCTTCAAAGTCCTCCAGGCTAAATATAAATTTGAGCTATTCAAAGGTCAGGAAATTCAAGCACATGACGGATCGTATGGGATTCATCACGCAGCCTAACAAAGGGATGTAAAAACCACATGTGTGCGGCGCTGGAAAAGCGAAAAAGACAGACGAGTAAAAAAAACTAGTCGATAAGTTTGGCCAGTGGTTCGTGAAAGTGGGGGAAATTCAGTGCGAACTGCAGCTCATTAGGGGAATGAGGGGGAGAAATGGTGGCGAGAGGTTCCCCATCGGGCTGGAACAAGCCAAGTGTCGCAGCTGAAAGTAGATGCACAAGTGGAAAGCCCGCACTCCCGCATTCCTCATCATAGTAATTGAAATAAACGAAGGTAATAAAAGCCTTATGTGTGTATGGCGGTTGGATTTAGAAGGGACTTACCCTATAGTGTACACATCAACCCAGAGGAATAATGATTGATGAATACGATGGGTAAATAAAAGGCCAAATAATGAGGATTATTGTGAGGTGGAAACACTGGCGTTACTACGGCTGAGCAGCTACTGTCTCAGCAGTTAAGGAAGGGCAAAGATTAATAGGAATACTTGACATCCGTGCCATCTCGTAATTATATTTCCCCACCTGAAGCATTTTTAAGGTGTTAATTGAATTACCAAGTTTTGCTCGACAAATACCTTCAGAATGGAATGAATGTGCTGTAACTGTGAAATATGCACGAAAGCTTACAGCTTTTAATGATCACTTGTGAGAGTTAGACTTACGGAGGTAAAACTTGATTATATGTGACTAACCAAATGAGCCTTTCAGGCTAAAGGCAGTGATGAACACGTTCTCTCTGTCTCATATACAACACTTCCAAAAGCTTCAACATCCTTCAGACTACGTCAAAACTGTAAGTACAAACGAGCTTGGAGCATTACTCAGAGGATAATTAAGCAAATTATGACGATAAGAAGCTGAGTTCCCTTTAATTCCATGATACACAAGAACAGGAATGATTACCCCTTGTGGATCAACTTGTCCCTCTACCTCTCCCGAGGATAAGAGGGGCATAATGTGATGAATGTCGCTTGATTCCTAACGTGGTCCCTAGTGACCAAAGAATTTGCCATGTAAGTGAGTTCCTGTCATACGCCTCACACTGTATTGGAACAGCGCTGTATCCCCTTCGCCTCAACCTGTAAGTAAAGTCATCAACTTTCTTCTAAAACAAGGCCGGCCGCTAGTACGATAAACTTGCTTAAATACTACCCAGCGTTTTTCTGAACGACTCAAAGCCCTGGTGGTCCGTTATGTACATTCCATGTTTTTGGACCAATTAACCCAACTACTTTTACTTTAATGGTACTATCATAGGAATTTATAAGCTGCTATGCTGTCTCATACCTTAAGGTTGTCAGTAGCGGAGAGCTGTGACAACCAATGGGCCATTTTGTACCATAATGTCCATTGATATTGCATTAATAATGCTGTGCATCAAATGTACGAAACACGAAACCAAGCCAACTCACTTTGTTAAAGCAATAGAGAAAAATTAAAAAGGATTTGCGGGTGTTATGTCTACCTGACTCGCAATATAG
>JAQIWI010001357.1:0-17019 GCA_034698825.1 Deuterosminthurus bicinctus | reverse complement strand
AAGCTTCTTGAGCTCGGAGATTCCATACTGGCTGTCATAGAACAGAAGCCTGTGAATTTTTTGCACATTTACCACCACATCACCATGCTGTGGGTTGCACGTACAGCAGTATTTCACTTCCCTGTCGTTCGTCTGATTGTCGCATCAAATCTTGTGATTAATTTTCTAATGTACGCTTGCTTGGCATTGAAAAACAGTGGCTTGATCTCCAAAGGAATCCTAAACATTGCAACAAGACTGCAGGTAAATCTTTAACAGGTTCTCGTTTAGACATTGATGAGCAAGACCGTGAGACTTTTTGTATTTTCATGGCAAACGTATTGAGCATACTGAGTTGAGAGATTAATAATGAGCCGTCCTTTTGCAGGCTTTACCAAGAGCAATAATGCTTGCCTCAGGCGGTTATGCTTTCATGATGAAATCCAATGGACAAGCATGTGATGTGCCGCGCTTTGGTCTGGTCTGCGTCTTCATTGTGGTAGTGTCCTACTTTGTAGCGTTCTTAAGGAGCTTCAGCTTTCACCGAGGTCAGGAAAGACGAGAAAGCAAGCAAGAGTGAGGAGTTTTGCTTCTATTTGGAAGGATGACAAAATTCATAGCAATTCTACTAGTGACATTTTTTCTTGTATGTCTATAAATTATTAAGCAGTTATTTGCGTAGAATATTCTATTCAGCTTAGTCCGTTTGCAAATATTGCAAAAGGTAACTTCTTTCAATAAAGTGCCAAAGTGTTTCCATTATGTCTTTCTTGTACCATGTAGCAAACGTAAGTCATGACAGGTACTCAGTGCTAAAAATCCAATTAGAGAGCAGATTAAGATTCTGTCATTTTGAAGAATTGCACATTATTCCATACGTAAGTTAGCTGTGGGCTTAGCCTACAACTTACTGTCAAACCAAATTAATGACGTCATGCTGGTCCCCGCCGTTCTCCTTTAACGTCATTTTTTTTCCAACGTACAGCGTTCTTTATTTGCATAACATATACCGGATTACAGTTACAATGATATTTTGAGAGATTATTTTGAGATCACAGGTGACTATCCATTCAGCATTTGAGGAAACGTGCTACCGCAGCTTGTGCGTCCACACTCACTGCAGTACTTCGTTCACTCATTTGCTTGAATTAGCGTTTCATAATAATTTACTTTAACGTCATCCTGGTACCCACCGTTGCCTAATGAATGAATGAATGAATTGGTTTATTGAGTGATTTGGGTTTAGCCCCTTCAACCAGAATTTAGAATCTTCATGTTGCACCTAAATGCAGGTTATGTAACAGTAGTAAGTTATGATTTTATTTAGCAATTCGCTTAACAATGAATTTCATTATTGGTTAACAAAGCAACCTTAATTGTAAATTAACAATTGCTTTTCGAGTGGGGGGAACGTTGTTTTTTTTAACAGAGTTAAACTTTCAATGATGGCTTGCTTAGCTAAGATACATAGATACACACTGTATTGTTTTTCACTGTGTAGCACAAGTCATTGACCATGAGTTTTTCACTACTTGTCATTTGAACTTAATCACCACGAAATTTAACTTCCTTTCTGTACTTCATGAGGATATTTCTATTTATCCGTTCTTCTTCCAGCAGGTAAGATTCCACCTTCAGATTTGTATTCTTAAGATTATACAGGTGCCCAGTAAATTTTGGATGGAATTTTTCTTTGATGAGCTTCAAAAGGATAGGTCTAGACTCTAGACAAGCTCCGAAAGTGAGCAGCATTGATTTTTTTTGAAATTTCGGTGTTTTATTGGTATTTTTAGGATGAAATTGTGTTTTTTGTGCTTGTGAATTGTTTTGCATGGATTTTTCTCAATTTAAAATTGCTCTCTTGTCAAGAAAGTGACCAAGATCCGCAAATTTCAGGCCATTGTTGTTATTTTCATTGAGCAGAAAATTATTCACGAGGAAATTCAAAGGCGAATTGAGGCGGAAAGAAAACTTGTGGATCTTCTCAAGTCTTTTCCATTAAATTTCATCCAGGTTTACTTTTAACCATGTGAGTGCAAGGACAAAGCTAAGCATGTCTTCCCGGCTTCTTCTGATCGTAGTTCCATCACGTGCCCTAAACTTCCTCGAGCAGCCAGGACAACTGACGAATCGGTGCTTGACCCAACAATGAATGAAAAAGGGCTGTTCGTTGTGGAAAAATTGCTAATGATTCGCTACATTTGTCATCACTGGCAATACTTGGTGAAATGGGGCACGGCTATTCATTGTAAGTTTTGACAATGAATCCATTCAATTCCAATGTTTAAACTAAATTCGTTCTTTGAATATTATTTTTCAGAGAGGGGGATCTTCTACAGGGGCATATTCAAGAGGGACATCGTCAATAGGGGGATTTTTAGGATGGGGATCAGGGTTCACGACGACGACAATGACGACAGGTGGGACATCCTCCGGTGGGAAAAAATAGGCTTGTACAAGTACATACAACCAGTAGACGCATGTGATCAAGAAAACGACCCAGATTTTCTTGGCAAAGATCGTAACTGACCAAAGGAGAAAGTTGAAAAAATCTGGAGAAAGTAAACTTATGTACATACAAATTAAAAACAATATTTTTGTTGCACTTACCAATTGTTATCAAAAAATTCCAAATAAAATCTGCCAAGTCGATAGGTTCAGCAGTAATTAGGAAAAACTCGTCAAAGTTCATAGCCTGGTCCTGAAATTTCAATATCTTTCATACAATTATGATGATTTTATATTATTTTCCTATGTATTTTGATAATTCGTTTTCTATACTTTGCTCTATTTTTTCTCATTTAATTTTAATTTGGGTACCATGATATTAGCATAAGTTTTCCATTTTCATTTTATATCATAGTTTCATGTCGATATTATAGTAATACCCACATTGATAATCATGATATTAAATTCATCTAAACACTTGACTCTTCCTCTTCAGATGGTAGTTGAGGGCCACCGCTAAAATCACTTCACCACCCGTCATTTTTGGCATATTCAAAATTCCAGTACATGGAAGTGTCCATCATGTAAGGCTCAACAATTCCTTCGGTGCGAGTGAATGTATTCCTTGCCAAAGGTTGAACATATGTATTCACAGCAGCAGTTGACCTCTCTTCTTTCCGTTTCGATGTATAGTGATACTTGCAACATTGATAATTATGGATACGGTTTATTAATATTTTTTCAAATTTTCATAACTTCTCCCCGATAGTAATAGATAAATTTATATCAATACATACCTAAATTTTCATAACTCACAGATTACTATTGCCCATGAAGGTACCGATCTTCGAGTCGGAATTGTGAGACAGTCTGTCTTGTTATAGAACACATCATGAAAAAACCATTTCAGAGCTTTTGTATGGATGCAATTATATAATGATGTCTCCACATTAACAAAAACCTACAACTTTTTAACGCACTCCATACTATATTCCTGCATCTTGTACACTTGAAATATGTCTTGTCATTCTGAAGACGATTGAAAAGTGACAGGGATGATTCTTTTGCACTTGCTGGGCCCGTGATGAGGTTTTTCAATCTTCCAGGCAACATTCCAATAGTTCACTGAAATAAGATATTTTGATTGGTGTTCATTATTTTTCGCCACCACCTAAGGCCTGCTTTAAGTATCATTGTACGTATTGGCACAAGTTGAAAGTTATGATACAGAATTGCATGAGGAGTCCCTGCTGGTAGTTTTAACAACTTTTTTAAGAAGAACATCAAAACATTGTCGAGTCTATCTGAACTTTCTTCATTCAAACACCATACATGTGCCCCGTATAGTAAGATCGACCGTATTATTGAATGAAATATCTTTAAGTGACCATTGCATGTAGAAATTTTGTATCTTTAGAACATCGGCCATATTGAGGTTCTTGCAGCCTTTGCTTTGCTGACGATCTCATGCGTATTCTTTTTAAAAAAGCCACTGCGATGGAAGTTTACTCCTAGGTAGTATGTAGTGTAAATATTGTCTCCAAGGGGGCTGCTAAAGCCCCATTAGCCCATTTGTAAATGCGCCAATGGGCCTTCATGCACTGTTTCAGTCAACTAAGCAACATAATATACCTCCGAAGCTTGCCAACTGGAAATTGCTTGAAACACGTTGACGTTAAAGCTAGGTATCCACGAGCAAATTTTCCGTGTAAGATTTCATGTAAGAGATCTTGAACTTTATTAAATGCAATATTGTAAAATAATATTGCTTGATGAAACTTGGAAATAGGATTTACCTTTTTCAAAAATGTTGAGGTTGTGTCTGGAGTGTACAAATTCAAGTTTTTCCCAGTGTATCTGGTTGAAAATTGGACGCAGCTCCAGCTTAGCAAAACGGTAATTGAAAGTACTGCCGATATACTTCCACGAGGACTGCACAGTTTGTGTATTCCGAATAGAATCGGATGTACCTCGTCGATGCAAGAGAATAATAATCGCTCTTCCAAGCCCAATCAAAAATGTACACGATGCACTTGTTGACGGAGACAGAAGTTCAGTTGCAGTCGTGGTTACAAGTTTTATGTCTTCGTGAGGGCTGAGCCTGATACAGGCACATAAATCTGCCTGGATGATGATACCGGCAATCAAAATATTCAAATTTATTTTCATTCTTCTACTTTTGAGATAAACAAATGAAAGGTGAAAATACTCAAGAATGTTTGAAGAATACTAAGAATAAAACGATTGGCTCCGATGCAGGTGACGAACTTGTGGATTCAACAGTTATTTTAAATTCAAAGTGAGAAAGCAGTAAAAAACTCTGGGCATTATGTTATAAAAGCAACCATAAGAATCTGCATACAGCTCTGTATTCAGTTTCCAATGTGAAGAACGGCTCTCCTTGTTTGAATTTGAAGGTTGTGATGGCGTGTCGTGACCAGTGTTGCATACTTCGGCATGTCAGGGAATGGTACTATGGATTAGGAATACAACGTTCAGATAATTGGATTAGGACTATGGAATATGGAATAAAATTAAGTTCAGCGGATTGAAATGTGGCATCTGGAATATTTTTTTTCCTATAACTGGATTGAAATGCTGAATATCCACTTCAAAATTTTATAAATATAGCGATTTCCAAGACTACGATCAGAGCTTCTCGAATCAACAAAACAGCCATAATTACAAAAAATTCCTATCGATTTTTGTAAATGTCAGTTCCCCAACAGATCGCCGCGGATGATATTCACTGAGCAGATTTCGTCTTGTTCATTATATTCTGGAGGTGAATATTTCGTAACTATGATATCGCTTTAATCAAATGAATAGGGACCCCAGAATCCTAATGGCAGTAATCTATTCAACATTCCTAGACTTTGAGTTATTTCGGCGTTATCTTCTCCTAGACCAAATGGCAAATATGAATATGAGATCGCTCATTCAATAACCAAAACGTTGTGGAGTGTCGTACTGTCCCTTTTTTTCAATATTCTGGCCGAAGCATCTCAAAACTTTTCTTCAACCAGCCGGCTAAAGTCAAAGGTCTTATTCATATTGACAATGGTAGTAAATTCAGTAATAAGGCAAAACCAAATAATACCTGAAACGCACAAGCATGTAGTTGTACTTATGCCAATGAAATTTGTACAGTAAAATTATTTGCGACGGCGAGACAATATTTGCCCACAAATCAACATCAACGAGTGAATTATTGACTGACGAATCTGGTTGATTTCTGTAGGTACGGAGTTCTACTTCTACTGGGCATCAGAGAGACAAGCTAACTCCATTACTAGATTTATGGTAAATGCATAATAATTACAAAAAAAATATTCCATCCTTTAAAATTGGGTGTTCACTTAGCTTGATGGTAGTGTATTCGGTATATTCTATCTACAGGAGTATTTTGCATTCTTGTATTGAAACTGAAGATGCCGGTCATAATCCCAGCAAACTAGTGAAACCACGCAGAGTTCAAAGAAGATAAGATTGCCTTAGCCTTAAAAATCTGAATCTGCAATGCAGTTCGTTGAGTGACAATAAATTCGGACCTTTACATCTCACCGTAATAACCATTGCCTCCTTTTACAACAACTTACTGTACGTCACTTACCGTGTTTATGTTATTAATTTTCAGTGGCAGATATTGAAACAACGGGGAAAGGCTCAAAATAACTCGGTTCCAGAGAGTGTGCACATCAGGTTGATGCCACCCTACGTTGTGACTGAGACATATTTTGGAGAGTGAAAGAGGAGAAAATTTTACCAATAATTTCAATCGCGCTCCACCGTATAGTACGCAAATACCAACGTGGCATGTTTTATGCAGGCTTGCCTTGAGTGATATGTATTTTGTGTATCCTATTTGAAGAGATATTTTGGTTTATACTCCTGATACGGAGATCCCAATATCCAACGTGATCCTCGCAACCCAGTGAAAGCATACACAGAGCTCAAAGAGATAGAGATTGCCTTAGCCTCCAATGTCTCAATCAACAGTACAATTCATCGAGCGTGAGGTAAAACCATTTGACACTTTAAGCTTTGTTGTGAGCACCTTCTGCCACTTGTCACAGTCATTTGCCTTATGATGTGCTGCAAACGCAACTCTTTAAATTGCAGTGGCAAAGATTGTAGGACCGGAGAGAGCCTAATACCTACGGTGTCGCAACACGGTCTCCACGCAACCCCATAGTACAACTGAGATTTTTGGACAGTGGAAGATCGCCGTATTACCAATACTTTCGATCCCGCTGCCCCGTATGGTAAACAAATGGCAACGTGGTATATATTGTTCGTGTCACTTGCCCAATGATGTGTCACTTATGGTGCTAATTCTTGGAATTGCAGTGATGTGATAATAGTTGCAACACCTGAGAGAGGCTGCTACCTTAGCTGTCCCGCTGCTAATATCAGCACGATCTTCACACAACCCCATAGTGTAACTGTGAGATCATTTGGACAGGGAAAGAGGACAAAGTAAATCGCCGTTTCACCTAAATTTGTAATCTTGCTCCACCGTATGGTAAGCAAATACCAACGTGTCATATTGTAAAAGTGTCAGTTTTCGTATGATTTGTCGCTTATGGTGCTGAACTCTATGAATTGTAGGGGCAATAATTGAATGACCTGAGAGAGGCTACTACGTTAGCTGTTTTGCTGCTGATTTCAACACGATCTCCACGCAACCCCATAGTATAACTGCGAGATCATTTGGACAGGGAAGGATGGCAAAATAAATCCCCGTTTTTCCAATATTTTCAATCTCGCTCCACCACAGCACCGTATGGTAAGCAAATACTAATGTGGTATATATTTTGCGTGTCACTTCACCCTATGTGTCACTTATATGGTGTTAACTCTTTGAATTGCAGTGGCAACAATTTAAGGACCCGAGAGAGGCTACTACCTTAGCTGTTCTGCTGCTAATGTCAACACGATCTTCACGCAACCCCATAGTAAAACTGTGAGATAATTCGGACGGGGTAAGAGGGCAAAGTCCATCGCCGTTCCACCTGCAGTTTTAATGTTACTCCGCCGTATGGTAAGCAAATACCAACGTGACATTGTATGAGTGTCACTTTCCCTATGTGTCGCTTATGGACTCTTTGAATTGTAGTGGCAATAATTGAAAGACCTGAGAGAGGCTACTACCTTAGCTGTCCCACTGCTTATGCCAACACAAACTGGACGTAACCCAATGGTGTGACTGTGAGATTTTTTAGTTTGTAAACGTGGAGGAAGTAACCTATTGTTAACAAACAATTTCTGTCCCACTCCACCGTACAGTAAGCAAAAGATGAACTTACATAAATGAACGATCCTCAATGTTAATTTATGTAATTTTGCGTGCAGACTGCGGAAGTACACATGGACATGAATCCAACTGCATGTACGATGTCAGATAAACACACTGCAAAGCTTTGTCTGATGCTAGTCGAATTGTAAGTATATACACCGTACGGATAACACTATACTAAGAAGCATGTACAATTTAAGACGAATAACATGTTATGTATTATTATTATTCTGTTACATTTCAGTTGGATTGTGACATCTCGCATCGCTCTAGCAATCAGGCATGACTCTTCTGAAATACCTGCGGAGTATTTAAACCAAGGAAAAGGCAGAATGACCATAAACGAAACTTTTTCCCAAATGGAATTGATCAATTTGTTGAGATCACCAAAACGTGGGATCTTCATTTCAAATCATCTACCCTTGTCTCAATTAATATGAAGTCCTACAAATTGCTCTTCATCAGCCACGATGGTTACTTGCTATGTTGACCCCATGTTTCAAATAAATGTATGCGTTTATTACGAGTGACTGTTGGATGGCAGTGATTTTAATTCATTCGGTAATCGATTACTGTGTTAAATATGGTATGCAGTAAGTTTATTTTCTGTGAAATGTTTTAAAATTCAGGGTTGTTCTGATCTCGAGTCCAGACAGTTTGAGCTGTTAATCGTTGCGTTGGTTCTTCACACCACATCTTCAGTAAGAGGAATGCCAGCTGCAGCTCTGGCAACTGATTCCACTTCTGGAAACTACACTGGTATCTGGTATGTGTCGGCCGGATGTATAAAATTTGCCTTTGCCTCCATTTATAAGAATGTAGAAGTGTTAATGGAGTGATTGATCTTTGCTAGAAATGAACCCAGAGACCCAGACGCGTAAAGAAGATTGGTCAAATGAATAAATTCATGTTAAATTCCGTATACATGCGCAATAAAAATGGCAGCTAGCCTTTTGTAAATTCCTAGATGCGCGTCTGGCTTTATGAATTGAATCTTTGTATTGTATTGTGTATGAGGGGTCGCATTTCTGCAGTAACGTAGACCTCAAATGGATCTGTTGCTTTCCCCTAAATATATTTATTTATTGTATTCTTTTTGTGAATTTCTTTTTATTCTTCCAGCAACTCATGTTTATTTGAATTGGTAATAAGCTTCCAATTTATTTAGAGTTCTCCAAATGCCAAGAGTCTGTCCGCAGCATAGCCCTCACATTACATTAAGTAATGTTTGGGTGTCTCCGGTTTCTCTTGACCTATATTGACGTGAGAACTTGCAACTGCATTACGAATTCAATTCACTGTTCTGTGAAATGAAAAAGTGAAACTTAACTGTGAGTTTTAACTTGATGTTTAAAGATACAAAGGATCCCAATGTTTCACCAAGCTCGCAGTAAACTTGTGAGCATGACAAATAAGTTGAGACGAGAGCAAAAACTTCATTCTGACTGAGAAGTGGCCTCCACTCATTAAACCTGCAAGCCTTATTATGTAGTTCACGAAGGGTTTAGCGGCCGTTGAAAGCAGCATGATAGAAACAAGCAGAAGCAAAGGGGCTCCACTTCAAAGGCAAAAACTATGCAGGAGATAGCAGGTCATTTCCAAGGAGATAAATAAAGAATGTAGCAAAGGAATGTAGCCAGCATGAAGTGATATGCAATACCCCAAATATCTTCACTTGTCTTGGCCGGATAGAGACAGGCCAAGTTAATCAGTTAGCAATAGCGATCGAATGAGAACGGACTACCTTTTCACACAGAAATTAATCTGAAAAAGGCAAAAAGTGGCTCATAGACTAGTTAAACCTGTACGAAAATTTGACAGGATTCTCAAGACAAGATTCTTACGTACTTGGAAATGTTAACAAACTAATTCAGGTTTTACCACATTTTGATCTCATTTTTTATAATCTTAAAAGTTCGACAACTCATAAAAGTTTATGAAAATCTGCTTTATTTAAATGGCTGTTAAAGCCGCAAAGAAAAAAGTGGATTTTTTGTCATCATCTTGCATTATGATTATGATATTGTAGTTTCCAGGTCCAGCTAAGGTGCGCCGAATTCAGAAAGTTCCTTTCCCAACCCACAGTCCATTTATCGCACGAACCACCCAAAGGTTCTGACAAGTCTGTCCAGCCCAAGAGGGGTCTCGATGATAAAACGGAAGGCAACGGAAGTGTAGAAAAGACAATCAATGCCGCAACGAAAATCCAGAATCATAACTCCTCTTCTGATTCGTTAGTTTTCTGAACTGTAGTGTTCTGTCAACGTGTCAACTTGTCGTCAGTCGGTGCCAGTGCTGAAAGATTTAAAATAAACAAAAAAAATGAAGAATTTCATGTGCAATTTGTGTGGCTTCGAGTTTAGCAAGGGAAGAGACTTAATAAGACACATGAGGGTGCACACTGGCGAGCGCCCTTTCAAGTGTATCGTTGATGATTGTGGACGATCATTCAAACTGGCAGCAAATCTGAAACGTCACACCAAGTTCAAACACAGTGCTGAGCGTCCGTTCAAATGCGATTTCCCAGACTGCCTTTATACAGCAAAAACGTTTTCGAATTTGTTAAATCACAAGAAATTGCACAATGCTGAAATTCCATTTGCTTGCCCATGTGATGGATGCAGTTTTCGTGCTAAATTCAAGAGTGGAATCACAAAACATATTAAAAGTGCTCACAGTGCGGCTAAGACCTTTGCTTGTGTCCAGTGCGAATTCAAAACGGCTCAAAGGGGCTATTTCAAGCGCCACATGAGTCTTCACTCAGCAAGAAGAGACTTTAAGTGCAACCATCCACAATGCACATCATCTTTCAAGATTCCATCAAAACTCAAAAGTCATTTTAGATACTTCCACGAGGGAAAGAACCTCCAGTGTAATAATGTCGGCTGCGGCCGATATTTACGTACTAAGAAAACCTTGAAGAACCATCTGAAACTTCACAATCCTTCGGGTAGACGATTCCAATGTCCTTTTTGCTTGAAGCATTTCACAAATTTCCATTACTTACAGGATCATTGTGTTGTTCACACGAGTGAGAAACCGTTTCAGTGTGGACATTGTGACTTTGCAGCTGCCAGGCGCACTGACGCTAAGCGTCACATTTCTTCAGTCCATGCAAGCATTGTTTTCCCATATATTGTACATCTGCCGGACGACCGTGAATGTATTAGCTGCAAAGTTATCTTGCAAAGTGCACAGTTTCTTATTCATTCCATAACTCACGCAGTTCCACTTGTGATGATAGAAAGACTCCAAACACGACAATCATGAGAGCATTGCATTGTTCAAGTCCAGGTTTTGTAAAACTCCAGTGAAGTAAGTCTTTATCATGGGCCGAGGCTAAGAATTCATAAAGATGAATAAATTTCTGTTGAATATGTGAACTGATCAAATAAATTCATTTCATAAATTCACGCAGTCGTCAAATGGTGAATGAGGACGACGTCAATTTTTTTTGTGAACTGAATTGGCTTCCATGATTCAAGAGTCTTTACCAATGTTGGGAATGGGAATCTTCCCAAATGTGAACTGCCGGGAATTCCCGGAAATTTTCCACGGCACCGGAAATTTTGGGAATCATGGCCGCTGGGAATCTTCATGGAAATCTTCGTAAATCTTTGGCAACATGTCGGAAATACTCATTTTTTGGCATATTTACTATTTTTTTAGCTTAAAGTTTTTTCGGTTCAAAGCATAATTTCCGTGCATCTTGCAAGTTTATTCCTGAATTTAAGATGTCGTTAGACTAAGTGCATCTTTCTGAACTTGAAATTCAAAATCCGGATTGGACATATTTTAATGGGCATTTAAATCAATCTTTTACGGACTAGAGTACACGTCAAAAATTAGAGCACCAACGAGATCTAGGGATTGTAATTATTCATTAAAATTTGGTTTTTGAACACGTGTTTCAGTTGGTAGATTAAAGAAGCCCAGAAGGGAGTAGCAATCTCTTTGGATGCTGTGTCACATTACTTTTAGTGAAACGTTAGTTTCTGCCGCCATATGAGGCAACTAAAATCAACAAAATTAGACAATTTGTTGAATATTTCAAGCTTGAGTATATGGAAACTATAGTATACTACAGGATATTGCTAGTATCTCGATCGACTACGAGCTGGTGTTGAGTATTTATCCTTTAGCAACGTACAAAGTCAGTTGCAATACATTAGCCATAACCCCAAAAAGACGATCGTGATGAATGAATGCGAAATCGATTCGTTGAAGACGGCTGCTGAATTCGCATTCCCTCAAGTTAACTGCCATATAGGACGTAAAGGACTAGAGGGAAATATTTTCGGTTGGATCTTTACTCCTCCGTACTCAAGTCCACTGGATCCTAAACATCCGTCCTCCTCAACCTTCAATATCTCCACCTGGGCCCTTCCTTTGGGACTCCATACCTATTCCACATTAAATTTAATTAAACGTGGACCCCTTGAAACTTGTAAAAAACAGATTGCATAAGCTGGTAAAAACTTGAAATTTTCATTAGGTTCTCCCTATCTCACTCTAAACCCATCTTGAGCCCCATCAGAAAAATTTGATTTCAACTTTCGAACTAAAAAACAAGCAAAATGTTTTACAGGTGTACGTGTGTTACTTGAAATTTTGCACGTCAAATCCCGTAAGAAAAACGTGCTTTTAAATTTCGAGAGTATTTTGTCATGAAAAGGCCTCCTCTGGCATTTTTAATTTTGATCTTCCGACGCCTCTACAATGAAAATTCCTGACTCAGACTCTAATCTGATTCATAAGAACCATCCGTTCCTTTAAATTCTCAATGGCAATGCTTTAGTTTAGCAGCACCTTGAAAAATCAACAAGTTCTTGGCCTTGACATTGAACCCAAGTTGGTATGAAAAGTCTAGTTGGCTCATGATCTGTTTAATAAATGAGTCAAAATGTGAGCAAGTTGTTCAAACTGCGAAGCTTATGGCGACCATAAGATTTTATTTTTCTGCAAAAGTTTGTAGTGTAGAATTTAGACACGTGTAGTGTACAGGTACGTCCAGCTGTGGTCATTTGAATAGTCCCATGCAATAGACCATGAGCCCGTCGAGGCTGTACGAAAATTAAAATCAAATATAATTTATTGAAATCGTCAAAACTTTGTTAGCAAGCTGCTTTTCAGCATCAACAAGCTACAATACTACTTGAAACAGAAATGATGTACCAGTCAAAACAAGAGGTGATAAGTTTAATAAGTTTTTACTGGCCTTTCATTGATTCTTATTTACATGACAAGTATAGACTATAAAGTTCAAGATTGTGCCCCAGGTGTATAACGAAGTGCAAGATGATTAACACCTCCAGTATTGTTAAAAATCGTTGTTAATTTGGCATCATAAGAATTGTTCACGGTTTGAATATTTTTTCCTCTCCAATTACCGATGTAAATCTTGTGAGCATCAACTTCAATTCCCCAAGGTCTTGGATTACCCTCCAGTTTTACAAGTGTTCGCTTGTTTACACCATTAACATCAACGGCTCCAATGGTATCGACCCCAGCATCTGCCCAGTAAAGGACGTCATTTGAAAATTGGTCTAGTGTGATGCCAGAAAGGTTTTTAAATCCAGTTGAAATAATTGTAGCGTTACTGCCGTCCAGGTTGGCACGGACGAGAGAATGTGAGCCGGACGATGGGCGATTGGCCCAATACATGAAACTGTCATAAAGTTTATAGAGACCGTATTTTGTTGATCAACCTCAAAAATATTCTTAACTCCAGAATCTCATGGTAGTAGGAGTTTTGGTAGCTTACAGTATCAATAATTCCCAGCCATCAACAGAAGTCCCCCCACCCCTTGTATATAGAGGGTAGGGGGTGGAGAAGTTTGCTAGCGCTATATTTGAGTACCCCGTTTCTCCAGTGTTTCTGGACCGATTTGCCTGAAATTTGGTTTGAAGGTACTTGAAGTGATTCCATGGGGGACGTTTTTTACCGCATGTCCGAATTCCTAATACAACGACAGTCATAGGGCCCGGAATCCTGACCCGCGATTCGGTTTTTTCATTTGTAACAACACTCAGCAAAAACTCTGTAACTCGATCATTTTTCGGAATTCAGACATGCGGTAAAAAACGTCCCCCATGGAATCAACTTACGTATCTTTGTGCAAAATTTCGGGTAAATCGGTCCAGAAACCCCGGAGAAATGGGGTACTCAAATATACCGCCGAGCTAACTTCTCAACCCACTACCCTCCATATACATGGGGTGGGGGGACTTCTGTTAATGGCTGGGAATCGCTGTTACTATAAGCTACCAAAACTACTACTACCATGTGATTCTGCAGTTATAAATATTTTTGAGGTTGATCAACAAAATACAATCTCTATAGTAAAGTTCATGTAAAGGGTGGAAGCACTAGAAATTGCCAATAAGTGATAACCAGAGCCCGGATTCCTATGTTAATACATATTTTTCTGGGTGATAGGTACGACTCTGAGGTCTTGGCTTTTGATGTTTCATAATAAGTAGAGTCGATTGAGCTATACTTGATTTTACATATTTGCACATATTTCAGAAAATTTTACATAAACATATGTACCTACATATTTTAGGATTTCATACATATTTGGTACATATTCTGAGCTTTTCACCTGTAAAAGGAACATATTTTGGGAAAAAATACATAAACCGAAAAATAAATTGATAAAATTTAAGACTTGACAAATAGCTCAGAAGTTTGCTCCAGTTTTGAGTTAATACTTTTCAGAATGGAACCTCATTTAAGAAGTAATTTATTTTATATTGATTTTCTGATACTCAAATGTTTCATATTGCTCTCATTAAATCTGCTAATTTGCCTGGCAAGCTTCTTTTTTGGGTTAAAACCGAAGACTTCCGTGAGAAAAGGCATTGGATGTTAAAAATTTAAATTTGATGCTTCAAATTTCACGAAAAAATCGCGAAAATATGGTACATATTACAGTACATATTTTCAAGATTTTTGGCACATATTTACATACATATTTTCGACATTTTTGGTACATACATATCCGTGCTCTGGTGATAACTTTTCAACATTCACTCACCCATTTACAGAATCCAATGCAATACTGGTCAGGTTATTGACTAAAGATGGGTTGGATACAACTACGGCACAATTTCCACCAAGTGCATTACAAACTCTAATTTCTTGAGAAAAATACAGAGAAAAATAAACGTTTTCGGACGTCTCCTCAATGGCCAGCGTCCCAATACTGTCACCTTTCAGCGAAAATCAAAAATTTGAGATTGATTTTGAAAGCTTTTAGGAATTATTTAGTACAAACTCCAGGCTACCTGCCAGCGGAATAATCACTTCCTTCTTGGATCCGTCAAAATTGAACCTCATAATACTTGAATTTGCGCCACCTGTAGCCCAGTAAACCTTCGTAAGTTTGTGATTTACAGCCACAGCATGTGTAGTTGTACTCGTCAGAGTTGTGGCCTCCAAGGTTTGTAAGTCCAGAGAAACGAGACCTGATCGGGTTGCGGCGAAAAGTCCAGTTGCAGTACGCTCTTTAACGAACAACATTTGATGTAAATAAAAACGATTTTATGATTTCATATGAACCCCACAAATCAGCCATAGTATCTCCACATCCACATGCCTCCATATAAAACTATTACAATAAAAATACAAGCGTCATACGCTAGCCGACCTCACAATAATGCTTGAATAATGTTGTAAGGACTTCAAAAGAGCTCATCTATATAGGCTTTGCAGATCTCAGCCTTGTAGACATGCCCCGTTTATGCGATATTCGGGAATTATTTATTCAGATAAATGGACATGGAGCTACATCTCAAGAAGAACTTAAAGATGACAGATGAATTAGTTTAACAAGCGGACGATAGAGCGCATTTAAGAGCATCGTATATCGGCTGACATGGGGCCTCCTTCAGCTTCAATTCTATTATTTTAAAGAAAGTCAATCAGTATTTTTATTGAGGTTTGCATTCATGGTAGCAATGAATCAAAGTTCTACCTGGGTGATTTCCATGGAAACACTCCATTACTTTTGGGTTAGGATGTATGAAGCCCATGCTGTCACAGACTTCGGCTCCAGTCGAAACAATGTGTCCACACTCTTTCTCGATATCTTCTGTCGTTGGGGGATGCTCGTGGGCATGGGGCGTCTGAGGAGCACTGGAAGTCTGGACGATGGCCATTGAGAGAAGCACCAACAAACAGAAATACCCGGACATATTGTCCACCAAATGAAGCATCAAAAACGGAGAAAAATCCTTTGACAATTGTATACTGTTAGTCTCAACTGGATTTTGCAAGTGCGAGGAGTCAGCTTTATAAAGGAGCCACCAAGATAAATGTCTACCGTCAGTTCCTCCAATGATTGTTCCAAATATCAATTGAGCGCTTGTTTGTTTGTTTTGATTTATTGTCATCATTCTTCAGCGTACAAACTGGTTTCCAAGAATGGACAATTCAATCACAAAAACCTATGTCATCATGTCTATAGCTTTATAACTCTACAAGTTATTGAAGCTTAAAAGTGTAAACCTTCCCCTGGGCCACCCTTAATACTTGAGCATTATGAGAGGCAAATATTATCAGCCTTGTCCAAGCCCTTCAGCATGCTCCGTACTTGTTTAGAGTGATGGAGTTCGAATTGGCTTACTTTTTCAACAAATCAATCGCTTTCTTTACAAAGATTTTCAACGTATGGTGGTTCGTGTCCGACACCACAAAACTTGGGAACCCTGCAGGTTTTAATAGAAATTTGATTTGACGATCCAACCCAACTTTTTTTAGCCAAAATGCTCTAAAGAGCTCAGTTGAGTACTTTAGAGCAGTTTTGGTGGAATTTCATTTCCGTTTTCGACAAAATAGTGCAAAATATTTAATGGGTGTATGGGGGGGGGGTGCCTGTGCACCAAAGGATCCGCCACTGTGGTCCTGGGTCGCCTAAGAAATGGTAAAAGTTCGGGTTCAGTGATGTGTACTCCAGAATTTTAGGAAATAGGATTTTGGATAAGAAAAAAGCCAAAAATCAAGAAAGAAATTTAGCTTGCTTGTTGTTCAAGATTAAAGTCTCATTTAATTTGACATAGTCATAAATGACTTTAAAGTAATTTAAAATTTGCAAACCTAGTACCATCATACTCGTAATGTGGTATACAAATGAATCATTGACAAAACCATAAGGACAGTTGTCTCTATCTATCAATTTCCTTCCAATATATTTTTTACATAATTAATTACAATAATGCATCCTTTGGGACAACCAGGAACAACTTTAGTTACAAAGTTTTCTCCTTTATTCTGTAAATCTCTTTTCAAA
>JAQIWI010001356.1:0-17021 GCA_034698825.1 Deuterosminthurus bicinctus | reverse complement strand
TGTTAAATTCTTTATCCTGTAAAAACATCCTATTACTCGACGCTTCGGGAACGGAGACAAGCCTTATACTTGAGCTGAGCCGTAGATGGCGGCATACTCCTGCTGTATTCATTCGCGTGAACCTTTCGCAATATTCCTTGCTCAACCGTGTGTATTTATGAGTACTAGGAAAGCAGCCTTGGGAAGAGAAATGACAGAGAGCAATAGCCTTAAGTCATCAAAGACTCTTGTGTGCGGATGGGATGTAAAATGCTCTGAGTAATTTCTTTGTTCTCTGCGAAATAGCTTTCAATTCAACCGAAAGGTCTTGGGTCACCTAATTGATCAGTATTTTGTTTCTGTAACTTGAACGGTAGAGGCAAGCAAGCTTGCCTTATGACTGGAGCTATAAGGAAGGGAGTGCTTTGGAAAGGAGACAGAGTGGAGAAGTCAAAAGAACATAAGAGGTTACCAATGCATAAATATTCTTTTTGGCAAGACAGCTCTGCTTATGTCCCATGAGAACTTATTCCCCCGTTCTGTCTGCGGTTCCGTTAATCATTTCCTGAGCATATTATGATGGCACGTTGATTCATGATTTTTTTCCCATTATCATCGAGATACATTCATGAATGTATGTGGGAACATTGCTCGAAACATTTCGTTTGTCAGGTGACAGATGAGCTCCGTTGTGGGAGCGTGGTGGAAAGCATGTGTGTGCGTGTGTATATGTGAGTTCTAGAGAAAGGAATAGAATGAGGTATGAGACACGCATGTGTAAGCCCGAGAGAGAGAGAGAGAGAGAAAGTAAGTTGAAATGGTCCTTTACCTTTCGCTTTCACTTAGATTTTAATCAGACTTTCCCAACAGTGCATCTCTCTCTCCATCTCACTCTCTCCTATGCATTCCTCCTCGGCACTAAGCAGACCTTTCCAACTCTCTCCGCTTACAACCAGTGGTGAGTAGTGACGAGAACTGATTGGAAGACGTTGGAGAAAGAAAGGACTTCTTGTGCTGGTTGGTGGTGGTGCTGCTGGAAGAAAGGTATGTTGTTGAGAAAGTTATTGGGAATTTATAGTCTGTCGTCGTTTACTTTATTAGTGGAAAGCTTTAAGTGAGCTCCCTGTTGCTTCATCATCTTAATCATCATGGTTCGTAAATCAGAGTGAGAACAAGTGTCGTCATCCTGCTGAGCTTTATAGTGGATGTTCTGCGACTTTCCCTCTGGGTTATTACCCTGTGGTAACAGTGCATATAAAGGTGGGATTTATGGCCGCAAGGTTGTGTGGAATTTGAGGGACTTTAGTTGCCGGTAACTGCCTCCGTTGGCCTCCCTACGATTGTCACTGTCTCTCTTTCTTTCTCTCCATTAGGGAGCCGGAGTTAAGGCTGGGAACAAGTGCCGTTTTATAGCCACTTGAATAGGCACACAGGGGATTGGTAAGGGATTAGCGGTGTTTTGGAGCAGCTTTGGTCTCATTCCTCTCACTCCTCTTGTTTGTTCCTTTTGTCTTTCTCTCCTACTGTTGTTGGCGGGCGTATGTTTGTAAGCGCGTGTATAAAACAATCACGTTTCTAACTGTTGTTCCTTCCTTGCTTCCAAAGATTAATTCAATCACACGTCACATGAGTAGGTCACTGAGGAACTGGCTTAGCGCTGATTCTGTTCTGAGTGTTTGTGTAATGTAATTGAAATGCATGTGTCATGTATTTTTTATACCAAACATCTCTCTCTCTCACTCTTCCCTCTTGGCACTTCACCAACAAGGCAAGTGGGGGAAAAAGGGAGCATTCAATATAGACGCTTACCCATGAAATAGTACTCCCGCCGGTTTAAATGGTCCCCATTAAAAGTGGGGAGTTTTTTGGGGCCAAAGTGTTGTCACTGACAACATGCACACATGATTCACACTTGGGAATGCGGACTACAATGAAGAAAGTGTGAGAGTGTGTGGGCATGAGAAAGGGAGAGGTGGAGAAAGTAGAATAGAAGTATAGACGAGAGACGCTGAGGGAATGTAATAATGTGTCATCCATCATAGTCATCACTCCGGAAGTTCTTTCTTCTCCATGGCTGATATTAAGTACAACCCGCGCACCCTGTCTGGCCAAAGCAACTCTCTCACTCTCCTCTTTCCTACCCACAACAGACTTAGACACATACACAGACACAAATTCATGTATATACATACACAAGATATCCTCCGGTCCACCACCACAACCACGACCGGATAAAATGGCAAAAGAGTAAATAAGCCTGTCATATACACTTTTTTCTCCTCTCTCTCTCCATTTCAGGTTCCCAGCTCAGCCTTTAAGTCCACATAGCTCTTCCATTATTATTATTACCGTCAGGGGCATTATTATGACGATCACTATTGCCAGATATGTGGAGGATTTTTGGCTTGCTGGCAAAACCACAACAGGCCTCCTTCACAGGGACCCTTTTTGACTTAAGTGGGACTCGTGCATAAAAGCAAATAAGATACGTCACAACCGTGTGCTTTCTCTCCTTCCCTTGCCGCATATTATAATTCTATTTGAAATCGATTAAACCACTCATTTGGATGCGAGAGGCTCAAATTAAGTTTTCTCTTCTCTCTCATTCCATCTCAACTCAAACACAAGCATTCTTTTTATTAGCAATGTGGAAGAATATGGAAAGACGCATAGTTTTCCCATTTCAATGAGCTTATACAGTAGCAGTAGGAATAGACTTACACCCAGGTCTATTTACATCCCTTACAATGGTTCAAATAGGGCCCATAAAGTGGCTCCAGATATGGGTTATGAGAAAGCGTGTAGAGAGTGTGAGAGAAAGGAAAAATTGGGAAATTCTCTAGAGTAGGCACCAATTTTTCAGACTTCTTTTAATAATATTTGCTTTCCAAAGATGTAAAGAAGGAGGAGGAGGAGATGAAGGAATGAAAAAGGGTGATATTCATGGGAGAGAGAGAGAGAAAAAAAAAGTTGTGAAAAGATGCATCATAAAATATTAGAAGCCACTTGTGTGTGTAAGTAAGAGAGAGAGATCGGAGCCAGAAAAAAGCCGCCGTTTTCGCGTCCATGTGAACTTTGCACAGTTACATCATGCACGCACACATAGGCACATGGATTGTGAGCATACAGTTTAGTCTGATTGTGCATGAAATTGCCACCGCCAGCTGTATTTCAATTTGACTTGTTACATACGTTTGAATTTGGCTTTGAATGTACATGGGATTAGAATAGAGAGGAAAAATAGATGTTGTTTCCCTGAGTGAGTTCTATGAGTGTGTCTTTGCCTTTGCTTAGTGGACGGCATTTATTTGATGACGCTAAAAAATTGACTGTACGGTACACAGAGAGAGAGAGAGAGTCGTAGTATAGTTGTAAAGTTTGGTAGAATAGAAAGAAAGGGAAAGAGTAGCAACGCTAGTACCACTTGAAGGGAAAAGCCGAGTGAGTTAAATAAATGAAAAAAATGGCAAATTTCCTCCAGCTCTGGTAATAGTACAGGCAAGCATGGATATAGGAAGGAAGGGAAGTAGAAGGGAAGGAAGAGGATGGAAAGTAAAAATGACTTTGGCACTACAATACCACTAGCAGCTTGGAGTTGTACAACTTTATGTAGTACCACAGTCTCCCTTTCTTTTCCCTTGGCTTGCTCATCTGTCGTCCTTATGATTCTATGGGAAAGCATGGAGCAATGGTGCTGGTTATGGCCCTTCCTGTTCTACTCTGTCGCTCCAGACTACTGTACACTATTATTCTATCTGGATTGCGGCTGGGGAATACAAATGCGGAGTAATTAGTTTTCCCAAGGATGTCACCCGAAGTAAAGGTGCTCCCTTACAAAGCATACATGTCTATTTTGTGTATGGTGGCGGGTACGTGCGCGAGTGTGTGTCTGTATGTGTCTACGACGAAGAAAGTGTACATAGGGGAGACGCGAAAAAGAGATTATGTTCTTGTCGCACAATCTCATGTATTTACAAGGGCTAAAAGCGGCACTACCACTGCTCTTGCTGTAGTCAGGCAGGACACTGCGAGCTCAGAGAGTGCCTATAGGAAAAGTGTTTGAGAGTGTGTGCCTTCAAGCGCCTGTTTACCGAGAGAAAGTAAGGTAGGAAATGACAAGAGGAGAAGAACAACTCGTCGTACACGATGTACGGGCATGTGAGTGTGAGCTCTTGTATGTGGTCTTCTGGTATGTTTGAGGATTAAATGTGCGGAAGGTTTTCCAGCGGCAGAATTAATCTCGCGGAAGTTAAACAAAAACAAAGTTAGGGAATAGGGAGGACGAGGACCGAAGATGAGTTACTAGATAACTGGAAGCAAGTCTGTGAAATGTGTAGACAAAATTCTCGGTACATGTTATGGTGAAAGAAGGATGGAGAGAGACAGAGGACAAGGATCTAGTGGATTTCACTCCTTTTGAATCTAGTCTTGTCTGCTTGGCAATGTATATGTATGTATGTTAGTCGGTGAAGAGAAGTGGGTTCATCTTGCTCTACTGTCCCGATATAACTGAATAAGATATGTCCTCCTGTTCGTCTTCTTCTTCTTCTTCTCCTGTTTGTTCTTCTTCTTCTCGTAGCGGCTGACACATCTCTCACTCTGCCTTGCCGTAAATAGTTGTTGGAACTTCCAGTTTGAGGTTTCTACTAGTAGTTCGCTTTCCCACTACTGTGGTAGTAGTAGTAGTAACTTGTATTGTGTGTACGTAGAGACATGAAATATCGACGTATCGATCTGGACATGTGCAGCAAACTTTGATTTGTTGACAGCCACCTCCACGGCCTGCGGGTTCCCTCAACAGCACATTATGATGTAGCAGAAGAAGAGAGAAGATTCATCGTTCTCAAAGCCTTCCCCATATACTTCTACTTTGCCTCATCCCCAATACACACGCATCGTCGTCCCGCTCATCTCCCCTTTTTTTCCTTCGGCTAAAGAAAAAAAAACATGATCATTCTTGCCTTCTTCATAGTCCCACAACTTGTCTTACAAATTACTGGAGCCATTCGTAAGCCATAGTCTCTTCACCATTCGAAAATAAAGCTCTAACTCAATCAAATGTATGGCGATGTATGGGATTATTATGGATGAACGAGTGAGCGGTGTGGAGAAATATTTCAATGGCACTTGTGCACATGGAATTGTGTGCACCTAAGTGGAAAGGAAGTATTTGCGTGAATGTGCGTGATGCACGAGAAAGGGAGAGTAAGAGAGCTTTTCTTCTATGATACTTTGATTATTTCCAGCTTGTCCACAATTTGTTGCTTCATCCTCTGTGTCCGAGTCGGGAAACATCAGCTCACCAGGCTATCCGAATCCGTACCCACCGGATTCGGATTGTACTTACTTGCTACAGGTGAATGCTATTTGTTGTAATAGTATAATAGTAAGTAGTAGTTGTAGTGGTAGTAGCACCAAGTATGAGTAATCCTTCCTTTCCCTTCTCTGTCCCTCGCACACACACACACACACACGACTGGTTTCCTATTAAACTTTATTGGATTTAATCCAAGTTGGCAATAAAGGGAGCAGTGGTGCGTGTGTAACTGATGCCTTTTATGCATTGAATCAAAGTATAATTCCATTATTATCATTATATATATATAAGCGTACGGACACACATTATTTGATTTTCTACATGTTCTTTTTCTTTCCCTCTATCCGCAGGGTTCTGAATGGCAAGGGATTAAAATTACATTTCATGACTTCGACCTGGAGCCACCATATACTGCCGGGTATGGCGAAGTGCCGAGTTAGCATGACTGTCAGCTGTCTGTCATAATTCTCACCCTTTGTGTACTGTATGCTACACAGATGCCTCTCAGATTACATCGACCTTGACATTTATGATCTACGGGATCGGATGACCTTCCATAGGAGATTTTGTGGAAGCTCTTTGCCTGCACCCTTGCTTGTACTTCACCCCAAAGCCAAACTCGTGTTCAGGTCCAACCATGCTGTACATCATAGGGGCTTTTTTGCTACCTATGAATTTGTGGATGAGGGTAAGTGGGAAGAAATTTAGATTGGTTGGGCCGCATGTCTAACGTTGTTATGTGCATTTGGGCATGTCGCAGGGGATGTGATGCCACCCAAGACTAATGGGACCCAACATTGCGGGCAGCCAGTTAGTACGGGTTCGGGTGGGGTTCTACAGTTTCCTGGTAACTCTTCCTCTCCCTAACTCTCTCGTGCACACACACCTTTCTCCACCACAATTTTGTAATGGGCAAGATGAATTCACAGGTCATGGGGTGGACAAATCAATATCCGTCTCGGGACTTGATTGCTTGTGGTTGCTTCGAGTTAATTACAACCACAGAATTTACCTTCGAATCCAGGACCTAGAGTTTCATGGATCTATTGGTGAGTTTCTGTGTCATTGTGTTCAATGAGGGGTGGCTAATGGACAGATACGTATGTTGGATTTCAGAAAACTGCCAAAAGGCACAGTTGGGCATCTACGATGGCTATGAGCATTCAATGGATGAGTCAACTGTGTTGAAAAAGTTTTGTGGTGATAAGTCCCATTATAAGGTAAAAAATGGAAGAGACTAAACGATTTGGCAATGGATGTTGGGATTTAAATATGGTCTTGTTGTGGTCACCATAGGTTGAGGACGACCGTGCACTTTTGTCCTCACGAAATAGGATCCTTGTAAGGCTGACGACTTCCGTATTTGAAAATAAAGAGGGGGTCGCCCCTGTGGATAAGAAATTGGGCTTTCGAATCATATGGTCTGAAGTTAGTTCCGACAGTCATGGTATGCACTTTTTCACTGGTACACTTAGAGAAACATTTGAGGATGACGAGAAAAAAATGGGTGTTAGCTATGCGGAATTGTTCCAGAATCATGTTCACAGAAGACGAGGTATGCGTGTAAAGAGACGCGAGCTTGCATCAGTAAGGACCATTTGGGCACATTCTCAACGTGCCCACGTCTCAACTATTGCATATCCTCGGATCTTGTCTGCGATGGAGTTCCTCACTGTTCTGAGACGGACGCCTCCGACGAGAGGCATTGTAAGTGTATATATAGTAGCTCAGTGAAGCGCAAACATGAGAGAATGCAATAAATGAAATAAAAGGGAGAAAAGTATACGAAGAGAGACCCAAGAGAGGATCCCTTCTTCCAATCTGATCAAGTTGACATGTGAATTCTCATTTAGGTTTCGGAAGATTCCTCAATGCAATAATCATCGGAGTCACGGTCTTTCTTCTCCTAGTGCTCATTTTTACCACATGTACAATTTTGATTAAGCGGAAGGATTGGCTCAAGAAGATGTCCATGTCAATATGTTGGAAGAAGGGGAAAACCATCAATGCTTACGTCCTGGACAATCCCATCCACAGTCCTTTTATTGGATTACCAAGACTAGAGTAAGAGTATTGCAATATGAATTTGTCCATATGTGTGTCTGTCTTTGTGTATAATTATGTAGGCTGACGCAATCTCAGCCAAAATAGTCAACTTGATAATATTCACTTCCAAACATAGACTAAACTTTTGGTTAGAGCAAATAGCATTAAAATCCAAAGGGATTCCTCACTCGAAATCACTTAAATGCGATTCCAACTCTATGATCCTCTGTCAAACACTCAGTCCCTCAAGACTTTCTTCTCTCTCTCTCTCGAGGGAAATTAAACTGACACGCTGATTCCTCTGATGATTTTCAACTTGTCTCTTTGTATTTATGTACAGAACCTTGAACCGGAATCATGTAGACAATTCGTCTTTGGAGTCAGCATCTATCTGCCCGCTGTCCGATTCCGAATCATCCGATGTCAGTGTGTGTCCTTATCATGGCCACAAGTACATGAATCACCTCCCAGTGCTACATGAAGTGTACAATTTGGACTCGGATGATTCATCCATGATGAGTCCAAGCGAGGAGCCGCCACCCTTGTCAACGGCCACGGCGACGACGATGAAGGCCTCCTGTGCCATCGGGAACTTGAGTCCGCTACCAACCCGCAATCAACTCCACTCATGGAGGCTGAAGACTCGACAAATGAAAAGGGCCAATGCCGTTTGTCTGTCAGATGAATACAAAACGTCCTCCGGAGAGGACAGCCCGTGCCTCTGTGGTGTCATTGCTGGCAATAACAATCCCATCGCCTATTCTCCCCCATTGAGTAACAATAAGGTGGATGATTCTGGGATCGAGCTGATGGAGAGTTTCGACATGCAACCATCCTGTCCGCCCTCTAGCCACCATGCTAATGACAAACTCCTGACCGTTGTTCAGGCCATGTGCCCTAATAGTAGTAGTAGTAGTGTTCATCGGAGTATTCAAACGGACGAGGAAATGGTTCATTCTAGCTCTCCCGGTGCGTCAATTGTTGGTGCAGGTGCTGATGATACAGAGACAGAGTGCTCAGAAATCAATCTGGTCGTTCCATTCCAAAAGGTCGTTGGGACAAATACAATGAGCACGTCACCACCTCCAATTCCTCATCACCTCCACCACCACCATCACCATCATCTGCTTCCTGTCCTTCAAGCTCCAATCCGCCGTCCTCCGGCCAACAAATATGACTCCCTTTGCTCAACAGTTACCACTTTCGGGGTCTTTCCAGAGTCCACCTCCACGGATGTCTAAAATATAGCAACCGACCTTTCAACTTGCCAACAAAATAAATTAGCTTTAATCTGATTTTGTGATGCTGAGATACACACAATAATTATTAAGAATTATTATTGCTATCATTAGACTTGTTCAAGCAGGGTCAGGATAATCAGCACGGCGGCAGTGACGCTTGAAATGGTCATAATAGCTCTGCTGTAATAATAACTACAATAATAAGTATACAATATTTACACTGGAATTGCTACGTAGTCTTATTGTTATTAATAAGAAGAAAAATGGTGATTTTTCCAATTATCATCTTGCGAATAATAAAACAAATCATGAACCAATTTACGTTAACCGACTATACTCATTGGTTTTATGAGCAATGGTGGAATGGCTGAAATTATTGACGCAATAATCATAGCCTTGTCGGCTCTGTTACGTCCAGCATCTTCCCATGTTCCTTAATAGCTGATATTATTTTTCTTTTATGTACGCAGCAAGTGCCACACCTTATATGCAGCTATTCCTATCAGCCTCAGGCTTGTCCGATAATGGAATTCCAGAATACTGATAATAATAAGTAAGATGGCGTCAGCATTGTTACACCTCATGTGACGCAATGGAAGCGATGGAGAGTAAGTTTATTTGTCGTGGGTACATAAATTATTACAGGCGATTTGTTTGCGAGCGAATGATTTAACTGACAGGAGGAAGATTGAATATTTGATTGGCCAACAGGTGTGAAATAATAGGGAAGCTAGGTTGTTTCTTGTTATTGCCCCTACTGAGTCCAAAGACTTCCGAGTAAGTGCTGGAAATGTCGTGAGAAGAATAATAGGATTCAGTCAGTCTGGCTCGAGTTTCTCAGGCCATGTTCGGAGAGTAAAGACCAGATGAAGACACGAGGACAGGACAGAAGGAGGACAGGAGTTTTGTGAGCAGGTCGATGCTACTGCGTGTTTGTTTGTGTTAGTGTGTGTGTGTGTGTGTGAGTGTCTTCATCTCTAGAGTGGACGATTGAGTTTGAAAGTGACAGGAGATTTGTTGCTTGGGTCAGCACTGGCAAATGGGGTCCTTATAGCTGTCACTTGTAATATTATTTGGACCCCAATGCTGTGCTGTGTATAGTGTCAAATCGGAGGCGCTCTGGGGAATTTCCACACTGTTCCCGAGATGTATAAATCAACACCTATCTCTATCTCTACTTTCCAATGCATGCTGTACAATTTCCTATTCAATTGACTTTCTGTGTAACTGTCTAACCACAGACTCGGTCTTGTCAATGTCGCTGGTGCATTAAGGAGAGTGCAGCTCGTAGCAGTGCGAATTCCGTTTGATTCTTCGTCCTAAACTCAGAAAAGGAAGAAGGGAATATAGAATCGAGGGTAGAATAAAGACGGATAAGAGGAGATGTTTCGGGATGTAGCTAACGTGGTTATTTGTACAGAAGATTACGGAATAAATGTATGAGATATATAAATAATATAAGTGTGGAAATAATGCTGAGGATGTCTCCCTAGGGAACAATCAAGGGAAGTGTGAGAGTGAGAGCAAGAAGTTCAAAGTGAGAGGAAGACTGCACTGAGAACTTGCTGGCAGAAGAGACGGAGCAGCTGTGCATATGAACGTGTTTCGTTGAAGAAGTGGCAAAAGCAGCAGGAGGAGTAGTAGTCCATAAGGGTGCCACACGCTGTTGTTTTCAGACGTTGGTTGTAGTAATAATCAAGAGTGTTTTACAGGGTCTCATCAGTGTTACTCAGTGCCGGGATCATCCAACATCTCTCGCACACACTCGCCTCCACCTCCAAGAATTCAGGTGGTTTTGACTTGACATCTCACACACAGACAGAGACGCACATAAGCAGACACTTCTAAAGCCAGTCAATCCTGTGTCTGCTCATTTCTTACACATTCCAGCCGTACAATGCTCCCGCTTTTCTGCTTCTTCCTTCTCCTCAGGTCTGGACGTCAGAGGGATAACTCAATAAAATCAACCTTTTGATCGTCGAAAATAATATTATCTCGGCGTCTGTGTGTTACGTGTGGACGGACGCAGTCCTTGGAATCGGAGCGTGAAGGAGGACCTACAAAAGCCAATAGTTTCCAAGTGTTGGCCAATTCTAGTGCCATGCTATAATACATTTTGTGGGCTTGCTAAACTCACTGGTCAAGTGACGCCTGTCGTGGTCAGCAAGTGACGTGACTTGGACAGAGTCTTTGTAAGTGTCGTTATACACGCACGTAACATAATAGAAAGCCCGTGGGGAAACCGTAGCTACAACATTGGATATAAGGTAAAGCAGTACTGAGTGAAGACACGGGGAAAGGGAAGATTTACGTGAGGTGCTGCTGATAATAGTATCCAAGATGACATGAGAGTCAATAAGCACTACTGCTTTGCCATTTGAATCCATCGTTGAGAGATATCTCGTGGAAGCTCTAAGGATTTTCTCCTCCCACACTTGCTGTCAAGCACTCATCAGCCTCATTAGTAGTCAAGTTCATTAGGTAAGTTTATGAGTAGCTTTTATGATCCCACCTGGCTGTGGATAGTGCCGTTATATTAGAGCGCTTGAGCGCTTGAGAGTTCTACAGTTTCCATGATCTACTGTTAAGAACACAAGGATTGCGGAATTTGTGCGAGCCACTTGCAGTCGTTATGAGATTAGCTCAGTCATTAATAGCCTGCTGTGAATGATGTCACGCATTGTTTACTGTTCCAGCTCCACATGGATAAGCTATAAAGGTTCGTCACATGCTGCTCCTCACACTCTTTCTGGCCCTCGTCAAGGCAAGTACAGAGGAAAGGGTTTCTCCTTTGTTTAGCATCATCCACTACTATGTAGCATCTTCTTGTGCTATCCCACTTTGCATGCTTGTAGAAAATGATGAGATAATGGTGGAAGTGTGAGTGAAAATGTCTGTGAGAAGCCGTGGGATCAGAATTTGAGTGCACCCACGCACGTGGCCCACAACCATGGAAAACTCACATTTAAGAGTACACAGGGTTATCAAAATCGATCTCAACCCTTAAGACCTGCTGGCAAGTCTCCACTCTCCCTGTCTCCCAAACTCTGCATGTGTCCTCATTCTCTGGACCGTGAGTATCGAATGTTGTGTGTATATATTTTAAATCCTAAGCAATGGCCTGTGATATTCTTAGCTGACGGAGAAAAAATCGTAGGCACGTGGTGATTGGTGATGCTGTTACTGCCGGATATAACATTTTGAGAGCACGTAATATGTATTAATGTGTGAGAGGAACTCCTCCGCAAGAGCAGACAAAGTATAGGAATGATTTCAGGAAATTTAATTTCCAATGCATGCCATTCACAGGCCTCCTTGCTGCGATAATGACTGTGTGCATCCAACCTTCCGTTCGGCATTGTTAATCATTACTACTGCAATGTAAAAGACACGGCAGCAAGCTTCCCGGGGTACAATAGCCATTTGTTTAATACCATATGCTCCGAACATAGCGAAGTTTTTCCATATAACGTGCTACTTAATTCCAGTGATTGCATGGCACAGAAGTAAGTAAGAGTGGAGGAAAATGGAGTCGGATTCCGTCCAGTGTGGAATGAGATTTGGAATGTGAAAAGAATTGGGAAGGAAAGCTAATGTGAGTCGAATGCTGTTCGTAGAATTTTCAAAACAAAAACCATACAAGGCCAATGGGACGCTTTGGAATCCAGATTCCGGGTGTGTCTAAAACTTTGTCCTGCTATCTCATGATTAATCCTGTTAGACTAGTCGAGTGTCCATAGTTTTTCGTGCGGAAGACTTGGCTCTTCCGCAGCTTCCCATTCAATCTTATCGAGAGTCAGTTCGGGAAAACAATTAAGTCTGTATTAGCGGGAATGTCTCATTGCTCTGTACTTATGCTCTATCCTAGCCAGTTTGGAAAGACAACCGGAGGAGTGTCTCCTCAATTCCAATGTGTACACACTCAAAGGCAATTTACAGAAAGGTCTCAAACTAAACAATCTCCCCTTGTTTCCCGGTCTACTGGTAGGGACAATCAAAATTAATTAATATTGAGTTGTTGAGCAAGCTCCTATTCCTGTTTATGCACCTCAGTAACTTCATTCGTTTCTTAATGGCACTTTCCTGTACCGTACTTAAAATATTGCAAAGCCTGTACTTATAAAATTCCAAGACGGCATTTCTAAGAAGAAAATCTGCATCAACGAGCGCAATGCTTTATACTTAGAACATATTCTTAAATGATAAAATTGTGGCTCACACTTGAAATTCTATTGAAATCCATGAGACGTGCGGAAAAAATGGCATAGTCTGATATAGGCTGTCCTTCATGACGTCAAGAAGGAGAAACCACAATAAAACTGTGTGGTCCGAAGGCTAATCTAGACATAATTGGCTGAGAGAAGGGAGGCGGCTGGGTAATTTGATCGGCGGAAGTGGTCCTCATAAAAGAGGGTAAGAAAGACAGTGGGTATTGATGAATAGAAATAGAATTGTCGTAGGCCAATTTTTCCCTCACGTCGGGGGAAGCTCATATAGGAAGGAGGAGGATTTTGTTGTCAGAAGCTTGGAGCTATTACTTAACACCACATGTGGGGCTTGGTCAGGGAAAATACATCCGGTTCACAAGGAGCAGATATCAATTGATATTACTCAGTGGCATGAAACGGGCTGGTCGTTTTGTGACTACTTTGCGCAGTTTTTTCGCCCTAAGCTTTGTTCTTTTCCGTGTATAGTTGGTGTTATCTGTCGCCCATGTGTGTGCGGACCATGTGCTGTGGAGGCGCATGTGAAGCCCGTAGGAATATTATCCTTCTAGTTATTTTTTGTGTGACCAAAGTCTTCCCAACACAATCCATTATCATTAATTACAAGCTTCCTGTCAACACTTTCTGCAATCTCTCTCGTTCCCTCTTATACAAACACAGAAAATGAAAGCAAACCATCTGTGTGCCAATTAAGACAAGGAACGAACTTGGTTGGTTTTTATTCTACCTCGAATTAAATTAGTAGTATTACATTGTTCACGAAGGCGCTTCCCTTGAGTACTACAATGTTTGGATGAAGGAGGCGTGGAAATAATTGATGAATCTATCCGTTCTAATTTTCCATTTCAAGGCAAAACTTTTTACCCTCATACTATATTATTTAAGCCTAGAATTCACATTCCATTTGAGTGCAAGTCGTTAAAAGCAGCTTATCTCTGCAGGCGATATTTGCTGTACTTGCATGATTTCATTGACACAGTGTGAGCAGTTGGAAAAAGCGCAGACATTTGTTTCAATTCCGACTGTCATGTGTTGCCCTTTTCTTTTCCTCTTCCTTACTCCCGTTTCAAATCTTTTCACTGCATTTCACACGTTCTTCGTCTATCTCACTCAAGTGTGAATCATCATCACGTCAAATAGTAATGTGTGTGGATACATGAATCCACTTCGAAGGCCATCCATCCCTCCAAGTCTGCGATAAGAATGTCATCTTTCCATTATTCCATCTATCTCTCTGTGGTTCATTAGCTTTGTATTAGGGTCGCACTTGTTACATATCCACGCACTTGTACTAGAGAATGACTGATAATTGAGTCTTACTGTAAGACCCACAGACATAGGCATGATGCTCTCTTAAGTGAAGTCTGACTGAGAAACCAAAGCAAATCAGGAAGAAGCTGGGGAAATGATCACATTAAATTGCTAATGGCTTCCAGTGCGAGACATTGTCCAGACTGGTGTGGTGTATGGTGAAGCTGGAACTGAATGAACCCAATTACTGTTACTGCCGAAGGGGTGTGCTTGATTATACCAAATCTGAAAGGCGATTAATCGTCAAAGTGTGTCCCATGAATCCAAAGCATTGATTTGGATAGGGAATTAAATGGGCATGGCGCGTAATATAACGCCAGGGAGTCTCCGTGGTATTTAAGTCTAAAGACAAATGAGCGGAGCTGAAGTTGAAAGGGCGTACGGGTGAGTATTACGTTGAGAGTTGAACTCTCATGCATGACCCCAGGTGCAGTTCCTTTACGTGAGACTTGTATCAATGGCAAATGCGGGGCCCTAGCGAGGGTCATGACTCGCAGTTCTCCTACGACCTAGATACATCCCAGTGGAACTTCCACATTGAATGACAACTAGCCAGTGGCATCCGCTAACTCAGCACGTTGGCTAGGTTTCCTTACGTCTGTAGAATAATCATTATTGTGGTATCAGTCATTTGTGAGTCGTGAAAGTACCATTTGTCCTAGTATCTGTCGAATAGACACATATCTTTTATCACGATAATAGAAAGAAGATACCTCTATGCCGTTGCATAACTTTGAAAATCAGGTCTTTCGTGCCAACTCCACTCAAGTCGTACTTTGTCATAATGGTCCAGATTCCAGAGGGATGGTGAGAAGGGACAGAGCTCCTGACACGTACTGCGTCCATTTACAGAGGATCGAAACTGATATGTTATTTATTTTGACGTTGAACAAACCACTTTAGAGGTTACACAGAGGCATGAGTGCTGAGGAAACGCTTGTGTACTGTACATTATGAGAGCCTGTAATAGTCGTAGAGCAGTAAGCTCCCATCACGCGTCTGTACATGCCCCCCTAATAACTGACTATGTTGTTACTACAGTGACTGATAGTAGTGGGCTAAATGTACGGGAAGGATGGCTGGAAGAAGACTGCTGGACAGACAGTTTGTCTTGCACGTGGGCCTGTTCGCCATCATATACTTCAAAAGTCTAGCGCTGCCCCAGGATGATAATTGCATCCTCAGCTGTCACAAACGCAAGTCACTAACCGCAGAGAAGGAGGATACATACAAGTGCCGGCTCAATATTAGTCAGAAATGTGGAAAAATAAATGAGCTTTTAGAGAAAAACTACTTCCCGACATTGAGCAATCGGATATTATTGGAGGTAATCAAATTATTTGAACAAAAGAGTGTTGAATTTGTTATAAGTTATTTGAAACACATTCGATTCATTTATAACATAACCCTTTCAGCAAATAAAGGGCTTGGACTTATCATGCACGCCATCAGAAGCTTCCCCAGTGGTGAATTTGACGGAAATACACAATATGATGCCTCGTATCCACACTCTGGCCATCACAGGCTGCAAAATCAGCAAGTTAGGGCTGGAGGGAAGTCTTCCATGGACAGTACAAACGTTGAATTTGTCTTATAATGCCTTGGAGTCACTCCCAGACTCCATGTTCCAGTATTCCCCCGACTCATCAGTGGGACGACTAGGCACTGTTGACCTGCGGGGCAATGTCAACCTCACATCTCTCCCGCCGTCCTTATTAAGACTGAAAACCCTAGAGAGAATATGGCTGGGGAGTCACAGCCTTCGTTGTAACTGGACAATAGAGCACTTGTACCCTTTGTACACTGAAAACCCTAACATTTTCCAGGACGGCAGTGTAGTGGATTGTATCAGTGCAATAAACAATCAGAACCTGAGCCTGACAGTACAAGGCGCTTTGAAGGCAAAGGACGTAAGAAATCTCTATTTCTCTCTCTTTCTCTTTTCGCTGAATCCGTTAGAATTGCTTTAACCCGTTGAAAACATAAGAGGATGATTTACAAAGACTTAACTCTTAAGGCGGAAACGAAGGAATGTAAGCGTACCCCACACTGCTCCTGCCGCATCTTCGTCTTGTACCGCAAGAAGAACCAAATAGATAATGTTCCCGTGAGCTTCACGGACCGCGGGGAGAATATTTCCATCATTCTCAATGTGGACTGTTCTTCCAAGAACCTGACACAACTGCCGGATATCTCCCCTCATACCAAAGTTCTCAACGTGTCTGACAATCAGATTCGAAGGCTGGATAAGTTGGATAAGAGTGAGTACAGAAATTTAAGGACGTTGGTGGCCGAAAAGAATCTTATTGAAGATATTCAGTCCATCAAAGGAACAGAGTTTGCAAAGCATTTTGATGTTCTCAATTTGGCTCACAACCGGATCACAAGTGTAAGGATATTATTTGCAAGTTATATCAACTGCTTTTATTGGTTCGATTATATAATATGGCGTATGGTGCGTACGCATTGTATAATGTTATCATTTTATCATCAGCATCCCTCGCCCATCGGCGTGATGATCAACCCAATCCGCATTTCCTGTAACCCCGAATGTAATATTTTCCCATTCCCATTAATCATGCAACCAATGTCGTGGATTTCATACGTGCACAAATCACGACTAGCAATCATGACTGGCCATTTTCATGCAATAAATATCGCTGCTCTAATATTTCATAGCTTCCCGAGGATGTGATGAGGTCTCTGCTCAATTCTGAAGTTAAAGGCCATGGAAAAATCAGCCTTGAGGAGAATGAAGTTGTTTGCACCTGCGAATCGGTCAAAGTCAAGGTATGGATACCCTCCTCAATTTCTCATCTTCAGCCAACCATTTCACCATTAATCATTTACTGTGAGGAAAGACTTGTTGCTCTACATAAAATACACACAAACGTACATACA
>JAQIWI010001355.1:0-17025 GCA_034698825.1 Deuterosminthurus bicinctus | reverse complement strand
TCCTCATCACTCCCTTCCTCACTTGATTCCTTGTTAGGTTTGTTCTTATTATTCTTTTTGTTGTTGTTGTTCTTCTTATTATTTTTATTCTCGCCTCCAGAATTAGGCTTCTTTTGACCTTGTTGACCTCCTTGGTTGTTACCAGTAGGACCTCTTGGCGGGGATCCGCTGTTACCGGAAGAAGAAAGACCCGCAGGAGCATTTGAACCTTGACTTCCTTCGGGTGCCCGGGTGTTGAGTCCGTTCTCGTCCTTATTCACTGGAGCATTGCTAATAATCTTAGACTTGTATGGGGTAACGGGTGCTTTCGGAGCATCTTGACCAACTGGCTTAGCCACTGCAGAGAGTGGACCTGCTGGAGCTACAACTGCAGTAATGTCACTTGAGCCTGTCCACAACATGGCGTCCTGTCTCCCACCTCTGATAAAACCTCCGTCAAGTTCATTCCCATTGTCCCCTAGACTTGTCATTGCAGGATGACCACACGTGAGGGCAACAAGCCCGAGGAGTAAAATCTGTACAAGAAATGTACAATGTTACTGATTGTAATAAAATACAAAAAAATAGTAAGACTTACGACGGGGGATCTCATGGCCACTCGCAGGGTTGTTGTTGCTCCGCTGAAGAGATTCAAGCGAATGACTGAGACTCATTCCAGCATATTTCCCTTTAATGAGTTTCATGTAAGCGTACATACGGCCACTTATATGTGAGCAGAAATCATTTGATTGTCTCAGCAGCGGGTTTGGAAGAAGGTCATGAGTGTGTTTGTGTGTGTGTAGTATGTAAGATGATAATGATTTCAATAACTTTCCCTCCTTCATATATGTTATGTTGTGGCATCTTTTTTTGCACAAACCAGTTTGCCCCTCACGAGTCCACAACTCACTTGACTTAAAGCTTTATACTTTTCCTTCCTTTATTGTACTTATGTCTGTGCATAAACACACCTGAAATTATCAGTTCTGACAGTCGAATGAACTCTGTGTGCAATCATAAAGAAGAAACCTCTGAGCGAGGGATAATTTATTAAAGGAAATTGAGCTGTAGTTGTAAAGATTTAAAGTGAAAATATGATTGTATTCACAGCAGAATGGGAATGATGAATGTGTGTAGAAATTGGACAAGCTTATATAGTGCGTGTGCGCTGTGTTGTTCATCTTTTTGTGTGCAAAAGCTTGACAGATTATAGCTCCGTTCAATCCATTGAGCCCTTAAATGAAGAAGAATTTGGAACGGTAACAAACAATTCCATGGGATATTCATATCTATTCACGTGCCAAATCCTTTGCCAAAAAGGCTTGAGACAGAGAGAGAGATATATAGATACAGAAAGGGAACTCATTTTCCATTTGATTCACACGTACAAAGCCACAATTTGTCACGTTTATTTCATTTACATTCCAGCAATGCGCTCAACTTTCCACATAGTATAACGTTCGACACGTGGATGTCTTTCTTATGCTCAAGCTCCAACTAATGGTACAGGAAGTAAGGTGAAAAGTTGTAGTAGCACGTTCGATCTTTTTCTTTTCGTGAAAGGAAATTGAAAATTATTTTGTTTCTAGAGGCGCAGCAGAGTTGTTTGTGTGTGCAAGAACAATTTTAGACCTCACATTCATTTATGATGAGGCCATGGCAACGACTAGCGGCAGAGTTAATTCAGTTTTTATGACGACTCTGTATGTGCTTCCTTTTCAACTTGCTGTATTACTGTGTGCGGGCGGCTAGAATAGAGAAGTTGCCCGGCTATTATTCTTTTACAAGTCCCGTCAGGCACACCACACATGCAAGGCACGCGCTTGACAATACATACTGTGCACGAGCCTGCACTAAAGACCCACACATTTCAGATTTTATGAACAATAATAATAATGGGAATGAAGTAACTACAACAGAGTGTAAGGGACGAAAGTATTAGGCTGAAAATAAAGGGAAATAAATGCCCGTGTGTTCTTGGCTGGCTGGTTGCTATACGACTCCTCCAGAAGTTCTTCAATTGGATTTGCTCTTCAGAGGTCATCAGGCCAGATGATATTATTGTTGGCTAAATTCAAGTTGACAAAGGAGAGAGGAGTTTACAGTAGTGCCAGTGACGTTGGAGGCCCTCGCGGGACTTCTGTGGCGTTGTACTAGTAATCAAGCTGGAGAAAATCCATGAGCTTAAGAGGAGATATTGAAAACGACAAATCAAGCCATAAGGATAGACTTTTTAAGTCCTATGTAAGATTAGCGTGTGTATACGAGGTAAAAGAGGCTATGCCACTTGAGAGTGTTGAGCATGTGTGTGTATACTTTTGTTTCTGTCTTAAGAATCCTTTGGGCAAGTGAAGGAAATCAAAATTTATTGGCAGCATGTTTTCCTATCTAACTTATGCTCCAATTTTCAGCTTCACTTCCACCAACATGCTGGGGATCATGAAGGGAATAATATGTGAGACACGGAAAAGTTTGCCTTGGGAACTGACTTTTCTATCTCTGTCTCACATAAGCCGATTCCCCATGCATTCCTCTTGTTTCTTTGAATAAACAAGGTATAGGCAGGGAGTTCTGTTTTGTTTTTGTCATTGCGAAAAGTTTGTTAAATAAAATCCAACTCTCCACTACTGTTTATTTACTCCAGAGATTCATCTACCTTCCGGTCTGTATACATTGAAAGCGTTGACGTCTTCTAGCCATAAGCTCTGCTTTTTTAAGTCCCTTCTACAGTACACCATGCACTCCCCACTACGTTTCCATTTTGGATACGTATTTATTTCTATGCTGGAATTCTGTCCTCCGGTAACGAGATTTCTCGTGATTAGAATTGCAATTCCTCTCATCCTTCCAAATGAACTTGTAGACTCTGTAGTCACAGTAACTTTTTATGAGTGTAGCGGGCATTAGACACGTAAGACCCTACTTCTCTCGCTCTCACTACGAAAAGCTTGAATCTGTTTACTATTCTTGCTCCATCTTCTTATTTCCTGTTTTATAATGCATTTTTTTCTATACCTTTGAAATAAGCATGGGCGACTGGAGGCTGAGGTATCAGATACAAACGGAAAAGTGGTTCAACTGTCAGGATATGTTTTCCACAGCCACAGCATATATGATCGTCTTCTTCTCTAAAAGTATCTTCCACCCACCACCTTACTATGTTGATGTTTGAATAAAATAGCAGTCTGCTTTTCATAGAACAAGGTCGGTTGAATCCTTTCCATTTTACAAAGGCCCGGATTTCATGTCCATTTCAACTATTGCCTCAAAGTCAATGATGCTACCATGCATTGAAATGAATTTGTCAGAAGTCATCCGTATAGGTAGGACGATTGATGTGAAGGAATTTGAATTAAAATATTCTTATGATCCTGATGACATTTGCTTTGATAATGCAGTCAATGGATTTTGAGGTTGTTGGCATAGATTTACAGTTGATATGAGGACATTAAAGACGGCCTTTGCAGTTCCACTGACCCGAGACGCATGTTCTTGGTGCGTCGTAAATGCAAAATAGTGCTTTACGAGTCTTTTTTTGTAGCCTTGAAAAGCCTGTCAATCTTGATGCTCACTGACTGCCAGCCTTGTCAATGAAAACAAACAGGCATGTGGAAATTTTTTGGGACCTAAGAAAGGACTTCCCTGTACAAACTCCACTCAGCCTTAGTCCCAACACAGATCACTGTACTGGTGAGAAAATAAACTCTTTTTGACTTTGTAAATCTCCCTCTGTACTCCAGTTGGAAATGGAAGCGTTGTTGGATTTATATGCGTGTGTGTGTGTCTATGCTGCGGGTGTAAGTTGGGTAAATAATGTTGGAGGGAATACTACAACAACACACGGGGACTGGGGGAAAATAGGCTACATAGTAGTGTAGTTCATTCTCGCTATCTGGAATGCATGTGAATTGCGGAGAGTATGAGGGAGAAAAACCTCCTCCTGCCTGTTCAACGGGCTTTACAGGAGCCACACAAGACTCCAGGTTCCAAGATAAAGCGCTGCTACAAACCGGGTAGAATCCTGAGTCCTGAAAAGAGTTCCACACCGTCAACATCGCAGACTTTCTTCCCCAAACTTTTACAGTCTTCTACTGTGCACCATTCCATTGCAGTAAAGCGAAGTGTTTGGGGAAATTTTGGCAACTGAGCCTCATGTAATAAATTGTGCAAGAATAATACAGAATTTGTGTGTGCATCTTTCCCTTGGTGATTTGTAATCTTGGTTATGTGAAGCAATTCAGAATTAAGTGCAACATTAATTCTCTTGTTCAACAAGAAGGCGAGAGTGAGATATTACTGTGCAAGGTCTGCCGACACTTCAGGTAATTGTATATTCTGGCGTAAAGTAAAAACAAGCTCATGTTGAGTTATAAGAATGACTCTTCATCCGCGTAATTACATTTACAACGGGGAAGCATGTACATGTGCATATATATGTGTGCCAGGGGCCAAAATGTACCAAAACTTGCTGGTCTTTCTCGTCAGAAATGCCAATACAATTTCAAGTTGGCTTTGTCTGTGTGCTGTACTGCTGCCAAAGAGAAGTTCGCACAATCAATTCCACTCACATATTATATGCAACCACTCCACTCTCTTTCTTCCTCTTGAACATTTTTGCATATATTTCCCATGATCAATGTGTACTTAGAGAGTTATTGGCAAAACGGACGTGAACTATTTGCAAAGGGAACTTGTATACGAGCTATTTGCAAAAGTATACGAGATATTTGCATAAGTAAAAGAATCCCATCATAGTCATTTCCACCAGCTCACAGAATCTTTCCAGGCTTAATCTAATGAAACAAGAGGGATTTGAATGAACATTTCTATTTAGAATGGGAGATTTTTCACAAGATTCACAGAAATAGGATTAAATAAAAGCTGACGGCAGCAGCTGTCGCTCCTTTCCGTTGGTTTCTTATTCATTGTTCCGATTACATTTCTCATCTGCTGTGGCATTTTCCATTTCCACTGAGATTTCATTATTGTCTTATTTAGTGACTAAGGTTGACGTTGATTTAGTCCGCGTCTTTTGTGTAATTTAATTTATATGGTCTTTGATTCGCACAGGCGTGGGACGATCTATGTAGAGATAAAATGATAGAATAGGATGGATAACCCACCCTTTGGCCAAACAAATAGTGAATGATGATGAGACGGGGAATTTGAAGGATCTGTCTTGGCCGTGCTGACAGGCAGTTAGGTAGGAAAAGGCCCGTGTGTATGTATGTAAATGGAGGCCCAAGAAGAAATGAAGCAGTCGACGAAACAATTGCCCTTGATCTGTCCATCCCAAAATGTTGACGTGTGCTCTGTGTGTATATATGGAATTCCAGGGAATTCCCTTATTTTCTTCTTTAGTTCCTCCACGTCGTGCCATGCGTATATATTGTCCCGCCTGGGCAACTTGATGACTGTCATATATAATGCTATAATTTTATCTATTCTCTTCCCTGGACTGCCTGCTCGTGACATACACACTCAAACGCACACACTGTACTACCAAAACGCGAGCCAAATATTTAAATTTTCATGCCGTGGAGACACTAGAAGTGGAGGACATTTGCATAAATCTCTCCCGACACTTTTATTTTGTCAGTTAAAACAGTACAGCCCTCGATCATAGCCACAGCTTTGTTTGTCATGACTGCCCCTGACATGAAGGACTAGACATAAGCTTTACGTGGTCATTCTAGAAGAGGAGACAATCAATTTTCAAAGTATTTTCTCCAGCAGGTACTATACATTCACACACGTGTGCCACTCTAAATTATAGCTAACGTAAATTTCCCTTTTTTTATGGACACACACACACACATGATTCGATTTTGCAATTTGTTAGCCCTTCCTCTAGGGCGTTTTATTCAGTCAGCTGCTTGCTGTTGGATTTATTGTACTGCATAGCATGCTACACCTCACTAATTCTAGTTTCTGTCACGACTATAGTAGTAATGACCAGGTACGTGTGTTGGTTTAGGACTCTCACCTTCCTTCCTTCCTATCTAGAGATTTAGCACAGTCTAATCCTAAAGTGCACTTGATGCGGATTTTCTCTCCCCTCTTTCACTTTCCTTTTTCCAGGATGGACTAGAACAAAGTAGGAGATAAAAGCTTCGGTTAGAAGAACATGAGAGGCTATACAAACAGTATTGAGTCCATTTGTACATGAAGGGAGAAAATGCAAATTCTGTTGTACGTACAGAATTGTTGCATTAAAAGGGAAAAACCATTAAACAAAAGCCATCATGTTGCATATAGAACATCGTATTGTTCAAAGTGCATTTGCTCAAAGTCAATCTTATACTGTTTCAACTCACGCATGCATGCATGCAGGCATGCACTTCGATTGTCTTTTCACATGAACAAGCCCGGCTCATTCCACCAGCCGACGTGAGGACATTTTGATAGAAAAGAAAAGAAGAAGAAAGGTCAGGCGAGAAATTTAGGTCAGGGGAAGGCAAACTTTTATTGCTGTTAAGGATAACATGACTCCTGCAGGAACATTACAAGATCCGTCTATAGTCTTGCTCTTAAATCATTCCATCGGGACAAGGCCCACACACTTGCAAACACATCATGCTGCTCCCTTTATAAAAACTTTTATATTTGCCCACAAAAAGCCCACAACTTGTATGCCAAATTCTTGCCCATCTCACCATAAAAACTGCACCAACTTAATTCTAACGAATATAGGGACAAAAAAAGTTTCATAACCATTAAGCTCAACCCATTCCAGCAGCCCGAAGTTGTTCCATTTAAAATCATAGCTTCATAGCCTCGGTTTCACCAAACTTTTCCATGACATTTAAATGAAAATGATGTCGTCGTTTTATTGCAGATGATCACAAGAAGATGAGAGCCGGATATTAATGCTCCTGTATTGCTACATCTACAGGCTGAATAACGGCTCATGTCAAACGCTTCTCAGTAACAACGCAACACACGTGGATACACCATATAACGTGTGCCAAAAATTGTTCCAAACAGTTGTTGGAATGGAAAGGCGATGAAAATTCGTTTAAATGGACATAAAAGACACAATTCACAGCCCTGCTTTCCACCAAAAATTGTTGTGACTTTGTGGGAGAGAGAAGGAAAAAATCGGGACATAAAAAGAAATGGAGTTGCACAGGAGTGTGATAAACATCCGGGCACGCAAGCCACTTATTGAACACATGTGAGGGAAGGCATTAGATTGAACAACTGTGTGGAAGCTAATGTGTACATTTATTTGCCATCCGACTGTGAGAAAGTAGACAGTGATGGAGAATTGAAGGCCTGTGTGCAAGATTGTTACTAGTACAGTGAAGAGTTGGAAAATGGTAAGTTGATACTGAACGTTACATCATCATGATGACCATTTCACTCATGTGTGTTTGCGAGTATGTGTCCAAACTGATGCAGCAAGTCCAGCCTTTTTGCAGCCGGTACTACTGACCACAAAAATGGATTGCTTTAGAGTCCATTGGAATGTCAGATAGAGAGTCAGACATGGGAATTTTATTGCAGAAACTTCATTGACATTCATATTGGGTACTATGTGAGAAATTTTGCTGACAGTCAATTTCTCGGACTCACGTCCACACGCACATCATTTTCATATCTTTCCAGACATGTGCTAAAGAAAGTACTTTGTGCTATTTTTGCTTTCGATATTATTTTGGCTGGAGAAGCAGAAGAAAAAGAGAGAGAAAAAAGAGAATGACGACGCGTCAACTTGTATTTACGGAATGTTTTAAGGGAGAGGAAGTTCGGTGGTGGAGCAAGTGGTAGTCTTATCGTAGTGCAGTTTCTATTGATCACATCGATTTTCCATTCACAAGACTTGAAGAAGCTGAAAGAGAGAGACTTTGTTGGATACGAGTGGGTTGTGTGTGTGTGACTGGGAGCATGAGAGGACTATAAGGCAATACCTAAAACTTGCTCTATTCCAAAGTGTCTCCAATTCACATGCCGAGACACACAGAAGAGTTACTTAATATATTTTTGAACATCACTAAAAGAGTGTAGCAGTGATACTAGTGGCACTATGGTGCTAGCTTACTAAGAGCATGTGGCAAAACTTGGAGGAAAAGTACAGCGTGTAGAATCTCTATATGCTTCCCCTGGGCTTCAGTCTACACACAACATAGAGACCAGGCAGAGTTGGTGTAGGAGCAACACTTGGAAGCCATAAAATTATTAGAGAGAGAAAGTATAACGTAATAGTGAAGACATCAGAGTGTTAAGCCAATGTAGTATACGATGGCAGGGACAGGCTACAATATAATTCTGCATATAATGTTGCGCTATTTTCCCCACTTTATGTCTTCCTATTTCATCTTTTTCTCTTTGCAATATCTCATGGCGCTGAAGCTATCAAGAAAAACGATTTTACTTTTTCTAGAATTACCTAAAAAAAAGTTTAGGAATCAAAGGGCTGTGAGGTCCTTTTATAGCCCTTCCCAATGTTTGCTTGTTACAAACGACTAGAAATTTGAACTTTTAATCTCATATCTGTAAGAAATACTTTACTTTCGCCCCCTTTTCTAGCTTTCTAACGACTTGAGACGAGCAGAGAATAACGTTTGTAATTTCAACTCACCTTGTGCAAAAGTTTAGCCAACTGCTGCTTGAGCTAGACGGCTGGTATCTGACTTGTGACAGAGTTTTCTACATTCTATAGGTGCACTTGTAGTACAAGCACTATGCGTATGCCCATTAAAAATTCAGTGAGGTAGGCCCGTGGCTAAAATGTTCTGCAGTCTGCTCGCTTTTATTTCCACGTCAGAACCCAGGCGCAAGAGACAGAATACACCGGCTTTTCTTGTGAGACAGAAGGGTAGTCGACATGTCGGGCCACAATCTTATTAGCGTGCTAGTAGTTCCGTGAAAACTGGATATTGTCGGTGCATTTGTGGGCGTTTGTACTAGCTGCATTTAGATAGCTACTCTAGCTGTGTGGTAATACCAGGTGTTGGGGTATGCTTTTGTCTGATAGCAAGCATGCCATTTAAATGGGCTTCCTTCCGTTCGTCCGCGGAGTCTCATAATTACATTAAATTAACCTGTCATAGACATTCAAACTCCTCGTATGTCAATCTCAAACCCATGCATGATACAACCAAAATCAAAAACACGTACAACTCCGTCTCAAACACACATTTCCTTCGTACTGTTCAAGCCCAGACTAGGGGAATTTCTCAAATGATATCACATACTCAAATTGACATGTCATTAATAATTTTTCTACACATGTCTCAGTCAGCTCGTCCAACATCTTTATGAGTTTCACTTAAGCATGATGGTTGGCAATCCGTCTGGCATACATGTGGGAGTCCCTCCAAGAACGCTCATGCCTGCATGTGTGTGTGTGTGTGCTTCGATGTCCCAATGCAACACATTGGTAGAGAAAGAGCATAGCAATGTTCCACTTTTTTTTCCTTCCATTTTAAATTGCATTAGACTCTTGCCTTCTCCTCCAGAGAGAAAAGGAGAAAAGCATGGATCCATAGTCTCTACTTTAGAATTCCAAGCTCGTTCTTTTTTTTTGCTTTAGAAAAGCAAGGGACGATAAGAGGCGACATATCTTTACTGTGAGAGGGAGCCCACGTGTGTACGTGGAACTTTCCCGAATCTTTTGCAAAAGGTTAGACAAGTCTGGTCTAGTCTAACGTTGAGGGCCAAAGTATAGAGAAGAGAAAGAAAGATTGGAGAAGGACCGTGTAAGGTTAGAGAAGCCAGGCCGCACACATAAGTGACCTTCGCTAGAGACCAGGAGATGAAATTATGTGTGCGTATGTGCAGTGTGGGTATGTGAAAAGAGTGAGAAGTCGACTTTTGTTTTACCATCATACACCTTTCTCGCTCCGTTTAATATGGCGATATGAGAAATTCCACGCCAGGTCGGCCTCATTCCCCGTCTCTCTATCTATACAGCTCTGTCTGTATCACTTGCGAAAGGTGAGCCGCTTGAAGAAAGAAATCAAAAGATTATGCGGATCTAGCGGAGTGGAAGCGTATAGGACTTCCTAAAAAACTACACGTTTCCTTCATTTCTTTCACTCATTCCTCTCTCTCTCTTTCTACTGCCGATCTTTTGTGCCGACTTGAAAAAAGGATCAGTGATGCAAGAGGACAGTGTGCGTCTATTATAGCCACTTATATAGATGCGAGTTTCTTGAGTATCTTGATAACACTATTGCTTCATCGTTGAGAGAGAGAGAGACAGACGCAGAGAGCCAATACCTTATTACAATAAGCCTTTCTTTTCTTCTTAAAATGCACACATTACCTAGAATCGTTGAGCATGAAGATCAAAGGAATGTTAGAAGAATCAAGTCGACTGTTTGATCCTTAAAAAGTGCCGTCATTCTCGCGCTCGCTCTCTCTCTCTCTTGTTCGCTTCCTCCCACACTCACAAACCCTTTTATTTCCCCCGAAAGTCCTAATGGATTTTCAGTTTAAGGAAAAAGGAAGTGAATGTCCTGGAATTACACGGGGCGTGACTAGAAAGGACATAGACAAAGGTGCAGCCAGCCAGTTTCTTATTGTTTCCGCTAAATGGAACGTTAATGGCAAAGGCTTTCCCGATTTAGTTTTTTCCCCAAACATTTTTTCACATCCGCCTTGGCAGGATCTAAACAGGCGCTTAATTTCCGCTCTAAGAATGTTTTTGATGGTTGATTCTAGACAGCGATAATGACAGTCCCATTGGGCGTCTATATGCTTGTATTTATCTAGATGTGTGAGCTCTTTGAGATTGTAATGCACTTCTCCACGTTGCTCAAAACTACTTGAAGTAAGCTGAGCTTTTCCTCGGGGCAATTTAGTCGAGAAAATGGATGGAATTCATTTGCTTTTCTTCTCCTATACTTCTCACAATCATGCTCGCCACAATCTGTATGAATATTAGACTAGGCTCTCAATTCCACGTGCTTTCTCTTCACTCTCAAGTACTAGCCTAGTTTTCTCACATAATGCATACAGTCCCTTGGGATGGGCGGAGTATGCGTCTGGATATGAAAGTGTACCCTGCCTTGTGCTACTCGACCATCTCTAATAGAATTTAAGAGGATTCTTCAGCAATGACTTTTCATTGTCTCCTGTACACCGTATAATTCAGTTGCCACTACATGCCAGAGTGCTTTCATTTTCTCGCTTCCGTCTCGTACTATACTAGCCTTTCAACTTTGTTGATCTATTCCGACAAATACTTGAGGGAGCAAGGAGAATATTATGAAGTGGATACGATGCAGCAGTTCTTTTGTTGTTTGAAAGGGCCTTGAAAGTACCTCGTGTAAAGTGAGAAGGAACCAGCAGATGAAGTATACATGGAGTGATATATAGAAAATTTTAAATAGGTTTTTCAGTAATTGAACCATGAAATTCGGTACGAGAAAAAGTTTTTTTGCGTAACAGACAGACACTTCGTTCTGATGTACCTTGACAAGTGAATTAGGGAAGTTGGAAGGACATATGGTGGAGGTGAGTAGTGGAAGGAGCTCGGAGAAAGTTTTTGTGGCGGACAGAAGATAAAGCCTTGAGATGCTAATGCAATGCAATGGAGCAGGATAGTAGCCTAATTTCAAGGCAGAAGACCATGCTAAACTCCCTTGAGTACGTGCGTTACTACGGAACATGTGTAGTACTAGTACACAACTAGCTATGCGTACGCTCCAACATTTTCCGTCCCATTAACCCCATAGAGTCCACACCAGTTCCTCTCATTTCCGCTTGTGGGAAAAGTACTCTCTGTGTCTGTTTTTCTTCATGCGTAATCTACATCTCATTTACTTCCATCAATTGTCTACTCGTTAGGCTTGCATCTTCTTCGTCTTCAGGGCATGCATAATTTCACTCGCTTCACGAGCAAGCTAAATAGCAAACTGTTCCGGGACAGGAGGTGAATGCATTCGAGTGGTAACAATAGGCCTATCATTACCAAGAGTAATCCAATGGAATTGGAATGGAATGGACATGTTATTGAGCCTTACATTATGGTGCTTTGATGCCACAGAAAGCTTCGTCTAATACTCTTGTAATGAAATTCCTGAATATTCAAAGAGCAAAATGTTCTTGCCTTTGATTAGCCGAGTGGAATGAAGTGGTCTTTACATTCCTTTGGCCATGGTAGTAGTCGTCAATTCTGGGGCTATAAATCCATTTGAACTACAGCCATTTAATTCCGTTCGGCACTGTCACTTTACCATCCCTCATCATGGATCATAAAAAGAGACACACTTTTAGCAGAGGAACGAGAGCTTGCAATTATGAGTCCAGCCGAAATGAACTCTTCTGTCGCTCCACGAACAGTACAAAATGAATACGTAGGTAATAAAGAACTCGATAAAGTAACTTATGAAAGTAGATTGTACAATGGGAATAATTCCACTTGAAATTAACAGGCCGAAATAGTATGTACGTAGGACAGTGAATAATGTAAGTCAAAGTGAAGAGGGTCATAATGGAAGCGCTTACTTTCGGGGTCATTACGGCAGCTTTTACTTTGGCAAATTGGACTCTTGGTGCAAAAAATAATGTGCATGTGCTGGTTTAGGTCGTCCCACTCGTTTGTTGAAGATTTTGTGAAATTTGAACTCAAAGCACTCGGCGCACCAATAGTGCATGCAAGTTATGCAACCTGGGCTTTCTCTGACTTGTTATATTATGTGGGACATAAGGGACATGGAAAATCCCGCTGGAAATCGGGCAAGAGCCAGAGAGAAAGCAAGAGAGATGAAAATTGCCCCATAAAATACACAACACTACTGTATTGCTGCTTGCTTTTTACTTCAAAGTAGTAAACCTGCCGACAGGCTATGTACATACACCTCCGGAGCTGTGCTCATTCAAGCAAATAACACGTGAATACATGTGCAATTTGCTCGTTGAAACGTTGCATACGCTTTTCAACAAGTCGGTAATTCATACTACAAGCTTTACCTTGCATCTTTTCAGTCCGCTTCACACACGCATAGTATAAACTGTTCAGATAAGCAAATGAGATTTTCCCAACTTCTTTCATACACCTACACAGCCCCGTGAGGTTGCTGTCCTCAAGATTTATGCTCGCATCTGCACTTTAAATAGAGGAGTAATTTATGAGACTATTTGTGATCCCATGTGCGCGTGTAGGAGTGTTGGGGAGGTCCAGAATTTACGCTTTTGTAGCACCTTAAAGTGTGTGCGGCTAGCTGATGTTTACAATAAGAAAAGAACACATGGCCAGACAGCGAGAGATAGATATCTGAATGAGGTTTTGTATGTCCCTCTGAAAAGACTCAGGACTTCACAGAGAACTCAGAATGGGCGCAAACCCAGCCCAGGGTTTTTAATTACCACTAGTTTGGTTACACAACAGTCCTCATGTCATGCCTCCTCGTGTCTGCATTGTCTCCTGAGAGACAAGAATTAGCGCATATTAAACTCCCTTACTACTCCCACACGTCAAACCTTACACACAAAGGCAAGACAGGATCCTTTCTAGTTGAATTAATACGAAAGCTAATTAAAGGGAGATTTAACACCGGCAGACACATGCAATGCCAATCAGCAGTCATGACATAAAAGCATTTTGTGCCAGGCTTTATCCAACATGGTGAAATGTATTTCCTAATCCCCGAACATTCCAGGCGGCGTCCTGTATGTTGGCAAATAATTTGGAGCTTTATTCTCAGGCTGACAGTGTGTGGTTTCCGTTGGCGTTAGATTCATATTTCACAGTCAGCGGAGCCTCACGTGTGGAGGAGTAGCTGGTGGCAGTATAGTGACAGCACTAGGCATTCATCCATAACTCCTGCCGCTCTATGTAGCACTAGATCTGCTTGCACCATTTGTTATGGTCATAACTTACTTAGTGGGAATAATGAATCCGGCACACGCGTCTTTGGACACATTCATATCCGCATCTGACTTGGTGGTGCTGGTAGAAATGAGATTAAAAAAAGACTTTTCACCCAGCACATCGTCCTCCAGCTCCGCTCCAAGATCCGGGGATTTCTGTTCCAGGTTGTGAATGTATCGTATGCAATTTGTAGTGGAAATGGGATGGAACGGGAAGTGAGATTCCTTGGCGTTCTCTGGAAAGGATAGCGAGAGCCTTTGATGATGCTGGGTATTTTTAGGGCCAGGACAAAGTAAGATGAGGGGAAGGAATACCCTAAAGTGATGAACTACTTTGAGCATTTGTGTCTGTGAGCGCTATGCTAATGTGTGGAGGCGGATGAGGGGGAAAGTATGTGAGTTGTGAGTGAATTTGTGTGTGTGTGTGTTTCGGAAGCTAATCTGAAGTGACTGTTGGTATGTGCGTGTGGGGTTACAATTGCTTTGTAGTTTCCACTTCGTCGTCCTCATGCATCCCTCATTCATTAGCCTTGATCCCGGAAAGTCTGGGTGTGCATGAGTGTAAACGTGTGTGTGTGCGTGTGCAGATGCTTAATCTAGAAGGAAAAGTTAACCCTGAAGATTAATGATTGTTTGGATGCGTGTGCAGTAAACATCTCCCCCTGTGGAGTGAGGTGGTAGTACATGCGACTTGACTTCACATGATTAGTCCTCGTTGATCTGGAGTGAGTAGTGCAATTAGTAAAGAGTACAAGGACTTCTCTGCCCCTCTAATGTCTCGGAGCAAGTTTGAAACTTTTTTTGTCGCACTAGAAGTCATATTGTTGTTGTGGATATGGAGCCTTGTGAGAGTTGACATAGTGATGGCTTGTTTTTCTCTCTAACTCTTCCCTCGATCCTTTGTACGTATACTCTGCGTGTGTCCTACTTTGAGTTGCAAATGACGCTTTTTATCGCCCAACTTGCTGTAAATGAAGGAAAACAGAAGCGGAGGAATGAGAAAGACTTGGCTGGAGAATCTCATTTCCTTCCGATTTACTTTGTCCTATAGAAAGGGATGAGACAAGCGAGTTTCACATTACGGTCGACTTGGATATGTTGTTCGTGGTGACCTTAAGAGTTTGGCCAGAGTTCAAATATGTTGATGAACTAGTGCTTAGTATGACTAAAGGAGGCATTCAATCACCCCGGGCTCTAGAAGCGCGTGGGTGCAATGTAATTTGACGAAATGGTTGCCTTTTCTTTTTCGTATCCCTTGAGTACTCATCCAACGTATAGCATATTGTGTCAAAAAATAGCACACCAAATTCCCTTGTCTGTGATCATGGACCTCAAAAGTAATTTATTATTCTGCATTTTCGCTCCCTTTCCATGCACCACTCATATATTCCCCGCCATGGAGTCACTCGCTTGCATTTGGATTGGATTTTCCTGACGAAAGTTGTACGAGCTTGAAGGAATTAAACTCCCTTCCCCATCCAGCTATTGAATTATAAATGGCTAATTTCTCTTTTCCTCCCCTTGCATATTCGTGTGCAGATGGAAGCTATGCTGGTGCATTACTACGCGAGGGATTTAACATGATGAACAAGCTAACTTTAGCCCGAATGAATTAAAACTGTTCCCTGTACTAAGGTTTAATGTTGAGCATGGTCATCATGCTCTGCTTTTCCCTTTGAGGGATTTGAGTGGCTTTACACTTATACAGTCAAGGAATCTGTAGGAAATTTATTGGATTTGCAGGCTTCGTTGGATACCCCACGACCGAAGGGATTCCGTTGTGACAACAAGATAACTGGGAGTCGTAGCTCACGAGCAAATGCAAAGGGTCGTGATGTGCGTGAGGTTGTTGTTTGTAATAACGAGAGATTTGTACGTGCCTTAAAGGGACGTGAAATTTGTTCATAGCAAGAAAAGTATATATTATTCAGGTTAGCTTGACATGACACTCTGCTTAAAGCTCTCGTCTAATGACTGTCTCGCTCGCATCAAATCAAACGTCCCGAGTCAAATCCCCTCCTTCCTGACAAGGAAGGAGAAAACAAGCGTAATTTAGCATCTGTGACCAAGTTAGTTTGGAGCGTGGAGGGCTCCACCGTCAGAATCAGTCTCTGAGGGGAGTGAGAGAGTTGATTTATTACTTCTCACACAGCTCCTCTCTCAGCCCGCACAGGACGTAGACTTTCTTTGACCTTGGGAGGGAAAGCTGGATGGATGTAAGTCCTTATGACTCCATGAGTATGTGGAGGTAATCCACATGATGAGTTCAAATGGACTTTCTATCCCGGCCAGACTTCGGCTTGTTTACACATATGTACGTACAAAGCCAAAAGCCAGCTGCCTCGATGCCTCTACATATGTGCACTGGTTAACGTAGTATGAGGAATTGGCCAGAGGAACCCTTTATAAGCTAGCCAGTGGTAGGCAGAGCACGATCTCGAGTCAAATTATGTGTCTGGAATGGGGACTTGCTCACTTTGATGTCCTTAGGACTTAGTATGACTAAGAATTTGTTGCGCTCCTCAACGAGCCTGACTGTAATGAAGAATTACTTAGCATATAGTCATAAGCCTCAACTCGACCTCGTTGAGGACGTTATTGTAGTGAATTCAAAACCCCATGTGACGCGTGCATTCTGCACTTCAGCACTGCAGACAAATTCAAGGGTATTGAGAACGTGGATAGTTTAAAATGAAGACTTACACCATGCCGCTGAGTCCTTTGACATAATATAGTAGAAATGAGATGGCATGTACAGTGCCTTTGAGTTCTTTCATAATATCCAAATGACACATTTGGATGGGAGTAATGAGTCTATAGGACTAGCTAGGAGGGGTTGTCGTTGTCATCTTAAAAATCTACTAGCAGCTATAAATATTCACATTTAAATTCAGAGCGACTGAAACGTGGAACATTTTATGACGTCCGTAAAACTCTTGGTAAGCTGTTTTCCTCCGTATTTTATGTCCTAAACACGCATCCTTCAGTACGGAGGAAATGTATTGAGATTCTTCGTCATTTTCTCACGTACAAAACATGCGGGAATACAGCTGCTTGTGTATGTCTTTATGTAGGGCCCTTTGCGTGCCTTTCAAGCATAGAAACCCTCATGGCTGCTCGGCAAATAACTTGATATTGGCTTCTCTGATGGATTTCACTCAACAGTTTGATTACGCATACGCAGTTGAGAGAGCTGTTTGGCTGTCATCACGACTCAGTTGA
>JAQIWI010001354.1:0-17036 GCA_034698825.1 Deuterosminthurus bicinctus | reverse complement strand
GTTGCGGCGATTGCAACAACGTCGCTCCGCCACAGCGACTGACTATGCTTCATTCAATTCCCGAGGTTTTCCAGTGTAGGTTTTAATCTAAATCACATGAGCTACAGTTGTTCTCGTAACGTCTCTGCAGTCACTCAAAGTTACTTGTTTCCATTGTTTATCTTCAGAGCTGAAATAAATTTTATGAAAGTCTACAAATTTTAAACAACAATTAAGGTAACACAATAAATTCATGTCTAGAAAAATGCTAGACTTTCAACCAAGCTTCACATTCTCAATAGTTGAATTTCGAGTAGACTAGCTGAAAATCAAATCCTGCTTTGTGATTGCCATATAATTCGTCCAAAAACTCCAACATCAAGTTAGCATTCATTCTCGGGAATCACAAAATAAACTATTCAACCTTTCGGAGCGATTTAGTTAGTATAAGGCAATGCAACTCAAATGCACATTCAATGCAATGCTTCCGGATTAGATTATCTGGCAACATTGAACGTAAATTGATACAGCTTAAACGCTTCAAAGAATGCTGCCTGCACGTTAGCTCCACTGACAGAGGTTCATGTGAACATTTCACATAAACTCTGGATCAGTAAGACATTGCACTGGACCGATTTGACACAGCTTTCAGCTTTCATGAACATTTCTGAAAATGCGTTTCGTAATAAAGTTGGACAAAACAACAAGTAGAGCGTTTACACTTTTGAACCTCCTAATTGTACATACCTCTCATTTTATTTGTTTCAGTCTCTCCAAGTGTTTTCATATTTAAGTTCAGTTTGCTTTGTGCTTCCAACGCACGTACAACGAATAACCCCAGGTGCTCCAAAAACTACCCACTGAATAGCTGAGTGGCGTCTTGATCCCTCAAATTCGCCTTGACTTTTTCTCCAGTCTACCTGAAATTTAATATTGCTTTGTGGTTGCCATTTATTTTGACCGAAAACTTCAAAATGCGCATTTGACCGCAGAAATCACATCACCAAAAAAACCTTTTATTCAACTTATCCGGGCGATGAAGTTATGAAGTTAGTATAATGCAATGTTTTAAATAGAATTTAAATATAGAATTAATGATCGGGAGTTAGAGCATCTGGGGAGTTTGAATATAAATTGAGACAACTGACACGTTTCAAAGAATGAAGCTTGCATATTAGTAGTTCCATTGACATAGATTCATTTGAACGTTTGACATGAACTTTCGATCACTAATACATTGATCTTGACCAACTTGACTCAGTTTTCCGGTCGTAACCAAGTCTTCATTTCAGCAAAATCGCCTTAAAATGGTTCATGTTGTCTGTAAACAAAGTCCATTTTCCATTTTAAATGATATGTGATTAAATGATTAACGACGCATTTCATAATAGTAAAGCTCGAGAAATAACCTCATCTGCCCTGTCCCCCTAAAACCTTGTACACTGCTGTTTTCGTTCATTTCAATCTCTAATGACCTTTCTAGAACTCGTTTATGTAAACTGGTGTTGTGTAAACGATGTGACCTCAATTAACCGTCTTGCGATTCACCGTCATAAAAGCTCATCCCCCACCCTCTTGCCCCCCATAATTCCGTCATCTTTGAACTGCAAGGTTCCTTTGCATATGGTTCAGGTTTGATTTTGTTGAATTTTATGAGCATTTCACCAAAAAAACCAAAAATCCAAATGCAGTGTAAACTTTTTCGACTAAAAAAACGGAGGTCATTGGGGTTTTCTGGCTGCTTTTCAGGCAGGTAGCAGGATTTCTCCAATTTGTTAGCAGGGCCAGGTTTTCCATTGAGTGGGCTACCTAGCATGCCAATTTGGCGGGTGTGGAAGCTCACTGGTTGGAGTACCAGCAAAACTCACCACGCCGCACGGCCGCACAGTGTGTTATCTAAACTTATTTTAGCTACTGTAGCTGGCAAGTGAGACTGAGAGGTTGAAAACGTCGTTCAGTCTACAGGAAACTCTCAAGTATTTACTAAATTTTGGATTAATATCCAGGCCCGAAGAAATTTTCAACAATTTCACAGAAAGACCTTTGTGTTTATAGAGCATTCCACATGGAGGTCTCAAGTTTCGATCAGCTAAGATCGCACTCAACTCAGAACCAGCTAAAGAGTCTCAATTGTATCTTGTAAGGCGTGGCACATTGTCTGACGTGACTTTCACAATAGGCCCGTTCAAGGAAAGGATTCCATGTCAGCAGCTATTCCTCATAGCCAGATCACTTTTCTAGTTCATGTTAAGTTAACGTTCGAAGAAATTTGCATTAAAGTAGTTGATCAAACTCTGCGTGATGTACGAGGCTCTCATTTGTTTACTCCAAAACCAAATTAACTGAGGCGGGAACGGAGCGCTAGAACCTATTCGAGGTTGATGTAGATGGTCCAGGATTAAACAATTGGTTACTTAACAACCAAAATTTCTTGCACTTTGATCTTCATGAACAAGCTGGACGCCGTTTAATAGTTTCGGCGTTGGCTGGAGAACCTCGCATTGAGCCGGATTCCATCCATGTAAGAATTAACGCCATGTATTCAATTTAACCATGATCAAGTGAGATGATTTCAATCAGATTACCTTTCTACAAAAACGATGTAAACTATGGAAATTACATTGATGCACACTTGAATAAAGATACATGATTCAAATTGATGGTTGTACCTCACTCACCTTGAAATTGAAATCAGAGACTGACATTAGCCTAAACATATCACAGAACATGGAAAAAGTGCTGGCATTTTGATGGCACCGGGACACACTTCTACAGAAACCATTTTTGTTATCAGATATGTAACTTAAAAGCGAAAGCGAACAAGCCCGTTTTGTATGTTCAGTGTGAAATAAATATGAATGAAGGAAGATGAGCGGTCAGTTGAGTTTGGATTTGCCTTCAGCTTCCAACGGAAAGTTCGTGTCCCTTTGAGATTTAATTTTTAAGGGAGAAATAATGTTAACTGATCCCTCGGACATTTTGATGTCAAAGTAACGGTGAGGCCGGTGTTTCCATTGTAAACTTTTAGGCTGACGAAACGTGATCAGTGCAATGCGTGGCAGTTGTTGCGTCGAAAAAGAACACTACGTGGGCATTCAGATACAAAGAGAGACAGAGATGATGATGAGAGAGCCGTATCAATGTGAGTTGCACGCAAATGATGTTAGAGAGTAAAGTTTGCATCCCTTAGTTGGGCGCACGCTGCATCTTACAGAATGATAAAGTCAACGTGATTTCATTATCATCATGATTGAGAATCTCATATGTCATGTTTTCCCATGAGCTCAAGCTGACATTTATTTAATTGTGGCTGGAGAAAGTGGGATGAAAATTGACCATTACAGAATATTATTAAGATGTTGGGTGTACGAGGCTCTTGTTTATTTACTCGAATCCCGAATTCACTGAGGCGCGAGCGCAGTACTAGAACACATTGGAGGCTGTGGTGTAAATCTAGAATTTGGCGGAGGTGGTGATGGCAGTGGTTTGTAAGTGCATACAAGCTCCTTAAATGACTTCAATTGCCTTATTATGACATGGAAAAAGTTTCAATAGTATTGTGATGCCGTGGGCACCTACTTGGTACAAGCCAGCCAGTGTCGTCTCAGACTCGATCTCTATTGCTTATGTAGATGGCTGAGGATGAGGCAATTGGTTATTTACAAAAGTACTTGTACTACTTGTTCTCTATGAACAAGTTGGACGCCGTTTAATAATTATGGTGTCGGCTAATTGGCCTGAACGGTCAAATAGAGTCTGGTACTTCTGTCTACAAAAATATGCATGTGTGGATCAGTTTGAGCCTCCGATGTAAAATACTAATACTTGGATCATCTGACTAACCTATGAACTAACTTTTGTGGATATGATAGAATTTGGACATCCTAAGGTCAACATTGGGTAGGATTGTTGCGAAATGGCACACTACTTGTTCATTGTGATCAAGTTGGACGCCGTTTAATAATTATGGCGTCGTCTATCTGGCCTACTACTAGAGCTTTTCCTTGGCTTTCCTTGCCAAAATATGCATGTGTCCAAATGTGGGTCAGTTTGAGCTTCCAGTGGATAATGCTAATACTAAACTAACCTTCAGACTTTTATTGAAAGTGTGGTATTGAATAAAGCTGGTTAGTTCAAATTTGTACAACTTCTTGGGAAAGTTGGCTGGTAGGAGTGCAAATCGTTCCCAAGTTGATGGAAACGGATACTTTTAAAGCGCTAAATGCCATACTCACAACTAACTTGTTCCCTTGATGTGAGGAGCATGGATGTGCCGACTATGATGATAAATGCTGGAAATGTTTTGTGAGGCATTGGACAACAATAATACTTTATCCTTATTACTCATTAATGAACGTGCAAAATCGGTGCGAATGACAAGACTGCAGTTTTGAATACCCTTGTAGGAGCATAAGAAGCAACGAATGGAACTTATTCGATTTCTTGAAAATACGTTGAATGAATTTCTGCAATGTACCGCCTGTCGCATTTTGAAATTAACTCTAGGGATGAATATGTTCAGTCAAGTTCTAAGACATCTGCTTTTGCGCAATATTCTGTCTCAACCTATTGGCTTTGGCTATCGAAACTAAAATATAAGGCTCACATCTGTTCATTGTAAGTACTGTTTACTGGAGCGTAAGGCCATGTAATCAGGGAGACTGCGTGGCTACAATACATCTTACCCACATGATATCAGAAGAATTGAGATTTCAAGGAGTTGGCTCACAAGCTCACATTTACACAAAAATTTACTAATGGAGGGAAGGTCAGAACATGAACAAAATTTGTTTTGGTTTTTAGGGAGCATTTAGTACAGGATGGTTAATTGAAAGGTTCAACGCCATCTTTTCGTTCTGCCGGTTTTCCTTAGGCGGGCGCGAGGGGTTGTTGTGAGTACAATATCGTCTAATGTATAGTTATCTGCGTATTATTGGTCTTAGTTAGCTATTTATTTAAATCAGATGAGCCACAATTGTCCTCGTTACGTCTCTGCAGTCGCTCAAAATTATTTGTTGCTATCGTTAGCTACAGGGCTAGAATAAATTTTATGGAAGTCTGCTACGAATTTAGCAACACCCTAAAGGTAACATGATAAATTCTTGTCAAGGCTAGACTTTAAACCAAGTTTGAAGTTTTGAATCTGATTTTGGTTAGACTAGCTGAAATGAAATCCTACTTTGTTATTGCCATTTACTTTGTGCAAAAACTCCAACATGAAATGTGCATTGGTATTTGATATTTGAGAAATCACCAAAAAAAATTTATTTTATTCAAACTTTCGGGGTGATATAGTTAGCGTACTGCAATGTTTTCAATGCAATTCAAAGAAAACTAATCATCTGGAGTTAGCGCATCTGGAGACTTTGAATAAATTGAGACAACTGACCAATTGACACGCTTTACACAAGGACGCTTGCACATTAGTAGTCCCATTTACAGAGATTCATTTGAACTTTTAACATGAACTTTGGCCAAGTAAGACATTAAACTTAACAATTTGACTCGGTTTTCAGCTCATAACAAAGTCCGAATTTTATCAATTTTTTTGAATTTTATTTTTATTGTTTTGAGCTCGAATTAAAAGTTCCCGAATGATCTAAAGTGCTTAAAAAGAAATTTTTGAAAATTGGTCGAAATTCAAAATTTTCACGTGGTCCCCCCTTTGCAACTTGAAATTTCCCATGTTAAATCCCATAAGAAAAATCCGATTTATGTTTTCAAAAAATTTATTTTTTCTTGAATATCTCGACATCCGCCGCCCAGGCGCACCAAGTTTGCATGGTAAGTTACCACCCTAGGTACCCTCTACACTTGCATATGGTTACCCATTGCATAGCTCACAAACATGTCACAAGCATTTCTCGTGAGTGCTCACATTGATTTGCTCTTTGCATTTGCACACAGTTGAGTCGAGTCTCCCCAGTATCTAATCAAGTCATATCCGCTGTAAGGGCCATACTGGAGGTAGTACTTTGATGCTTTTAATCAGATAACGAGAGCCTGGAGCTTGCTTGAGATGGAGATATGCACCAACTCTTAGAGTGAGGTCACGAATTCTTAGTGAATTGAGTCATCCGAATAATTATATATTGTCTTCATTAGTTCCACCCCTTTCAGTAGATTAAGTTGCTAGGTATTAGTTTAGTATCAAAAAATGGTACAAGGAAATCAGGCAGACTCTAGGGTTGGGTTTTCTTGAAATCTGCGATGACTGAGCAATTGGTTACTTAACAACTGAAATTTCTTGCACTTTGATTATCTTGAACAAGTTGGGCGCCGTTTAATAATTTCAGCGTTGGCTGCCAAATTCAGCGGACGAATACATTTCGTTCAGCTTCCCAATTACCGCCTTGGAGGCAACTCAATAATGATCAAGATAGACTATTTTAATCAAATTACCATTCTACAAAACCCATGCAAACTTTGGCAATTACATTAATGCACACTTGAATAAAGATACGCGATTCAAATGGAAGAACCTCACTTACCTTGAAATCAGAGACTGGCAATAACGTGAACATAATCGTAGAACATGAAAATTGTGCAAGCATTTTCATTTCATCGGAACGTACTTGAAACAAATCAATTTTTCTTATCAGATAGTAATTATGTCACAAAAGCTAAAGCAAACAAGCTATGATAACACCTGAGTGTTTTTTCAGTCTTCATTTTTATCAACCCGTCATCCAGAATGCTTACATCTAACCAAATACATTTTGTTGCATGTAGAAGACTACTCATTAGCTCAAGGAAAGCAAGGACAGGAGGATCAAGCTACAGAACGAATTGACCCTTCCTTTCTAATTAGTAGAGGTCATAATGACTCCTTCATTATATACACTCAAAGTTCAATACGTTATTCTTGCATTCCTAGGCGTACCATTTTCGTACCTCTTTGACTTGCACTTTTGCAATGATGAGCAGTATCGCAAAACAGTTTTGGAAGACAACCGAGAGTTTGAATTTATTATTGGTAAGCCTATTTCCAGCGTTACTTAAAAAAAATTGTACGCATGGAAGTTATTGAAAAACTTTTAAAGTTGGAGGTGGAACGGCTGGTCTCGTAGTCGCGAATCGCTTGTCTGAACATTTCAACACACTGCTCATCGAGGCTGGAGGGCATCCTTTTCCACTGACGGCAGTCCCAAGTTTTGCAACACCACTGCTCAATCATCCAGATATTGATTGGATAGACAAGGCTGTCCCTCAGGAACATGCTTGTCATGCGCTGGAGAACAACGTAAGGTTTCAATACCAAATACAACTTGAAATCATCCTTTGGGAAGCCAAAGTTGTAACCAAAGCGCTTGATGCCGATACTTTTGCGTTATTGTAACTTTTTCGTGGCATATAGGGATCTATATTAAATCATGGCAAAGGCCTTGGCGGTAGCTCAATGACAAATTTTATGCAATACATGCGGGGAAGTCCAGAAGACTACAATGAGTGGGCAAGAGTGACGAAAGACGACCAATGGACTTACGACAACCTATTGCTCTACTTCAAGAAATTGGAAAATTACCACGGCGGCTTTTCACATGGTACAAAATATAATGTATTGATTTCACCACCTTATAGTTTCAATAACCACAACATTAACTATTGCAGACGACACGCATGGAGCAGATGGTCCAATGACCATTGCCCGCTCACCATACAACAAACTGATGTACGAGTGGGAAGCAGCAGGCAAAGAACTTGGCTATGGCATTGTCGACCCAAATGGGTATCAAAAGTCAGGTAAAGGCTTTTTACATTATTGCACCACCCTCTACTTTTATTTCAAATGAGCACAATAATACTGAAGCTACTGTCGTGTATGTTTATTCTCCCTTGAACACAACATAAGGAACGGCTCACGGCACTCTACATACTCAGCCTACCTCGAGCCAATCCTAACACGAGATAAGTTGACTATCGAGCTTTATGCTCATGTAACCAAGGTAAACAATTAAACTATTAGCATAATGCAAATCAACGACCATGGAAATGTATGTTTGTCTGTACTCACAAAGGTTGAATTTGACGGGGAAAACCGAGCCGTGGGCGTTCATTATGTAAAAGACGGACGCGAACATTATGTGAAGGCTTCAAAGGAAATTATTCTAAGCGCGGGTTCACTGGGATCCCCCAAGATTCTCATGCTATCCGGAGTTGGACCTGCAGAGCACTTGAGTGCACTTGGAATTCCAGTCTTGCAGGATTTACCGGTCGGTCAAAATCTTCAGGATCATATTTTGACTCACGTTGGACCCTTCATTCTAGACTCTGGACATTCATTCAATCCTGGAAGAGATAAGACTGTTTCAGTCTTTAGGGATTACGTGGAGTACAACAACGGTAACTAACCAATCAATGAAAACCTTAACTACAAAACATCGTGAGCTTTTTGTCTTGTGTAGGGCCACTTGGAGTCTGGAGCTCACCAGGTGGGGCAGTTATTGAGAGCTCACTGGCTGAAAAGGGCTGGCCGGATATTTTGCTCGTCGGGGCTTCGTCGGGCGTTTATAAAGGATTTACAGATGACACTAGCAGAGCTTTCGGCTTCAAGAAAGAGCTGTTGGACAAGTATTTTGAGGGCCATGAAGGCAACGACACATTTATGGTCATTGTAACTCTTGGTCGTCCGACGGGGCGTGGGGAGGTCAAACTTGCAAGTATGGATCCCTTTGAGCCTCCGTTGGTTGATCCCAAGTACTTGCATAATCCGAATGACCTTCAGACTTTTATTGAAGGTATGGTAATTGCATAAAAACTGCTAGATCAACTAATAAGTTCTTGGGCATCTTTGCAGGAGTACAATTTGTTCTAAAGTTGATGAAAACGGATACTTTTAAAGCTCTGGGTGCCAAACTAACAACAAACTTGTTCCCTGGATGTGAAGAGCATGGAAGTTCGGACAGTGATGAATACTGGAAATGTTTTGTGAGGCATTGGACAACAACCATGTGGCATTATTCGTGAACATGCAAAATGGGTGCGAGTGACGATAAGACTGCAGTTTTGGATAGTAACTTAAGGTGCATGTATTGCTGACATTTGTGTTTGAAAACGACAAGTTCTCGGTTTCGGGGTTTGAAAATATGATTTTTTTAGGGTACGTGGAACCAGAGGTGTGCGTGTAATCGACAATTCAATCATGCCGCAAGTCACAAACGCAAACACGCACATACCAGCAGTCGTCATCGGAGAGAAAGGAGCAGACATGATACTGCAGGAATATTTGAAGCAAGGGGAAACGGTTTAGAACAAGGAGTGCAAGAGAAGACTCTCGAAAAGCTCGAAGAATGTGGAAACCAGCATATCACAAGTCTTGTAAGAGCATAAGAAGCAAGGAATGGGTCTCATAGAAACTTGAAAGGATGTTGAATCAATTGATGTGCACAATTTACTGCCTTTTGCATTGTAAATCAACTACAATAATGACTAATACCATTGAAATACATTAAAAAATAATCTATTGAGTGGCTATTGAACTGAGGGAAGGCCACAATATGGACCACATACAGTTGCTTCAAAGTTTCGACGCCATCTAGTAGTTGTGCCAGTTTTCTTTTATCAGGATGGAGGAGAATGTCATGGACAAGTTTCGTGTACTGAACGGTTACCTGATTTTGGTTGGTTTTTTTTTTAAATCAGATGAGGTACAATTGTCCTCGTGACGTCTCTGTAGTCACAGTCACTCATATTTATTTATAACCATCGGCTAGGATAATGGTCTACAAATGTTTAGCAACGCACTAAAGGTAACAGAATAAGTTCATGTCAAGCAAAAGGCTAGACTTTCAACCAAGTTTGACGTTTTCAATAGTTGAATTTTGGGTAGACTAGCTGGAAGTTTAATCCTGATTTGTGGTTGCCATGTATTTCGTCCGAAAACTGCACCAAAAAAACTTCATCGTATTCAACTTTTCAGGGCGATTCAGTTAGTATACTGCAATATTTTCAATGCAACTCAAAGACATATTCAATGTTTGGAAATTGCATTACCTGGAAACTTTGAATGTAATTTGAGACAAGTGAGGCGCTTCACAGAATGTTGTTTGCACATTAGTTCCACTGACAGAGATTCATGTGAACATTTGGCAGTAACGTTGGATCAGTAAGACATTGCACTGCACTGGACCACTGTGACACAGTTTATCAGCTCAGAATCAAGTCACAATTTTATCAAAATCGCTGAAAATGCATTTCGTAATGACGTTTGACATACAAAAAGAAGGGCGTTTACTTTTTTCCACGTCCAAATTGTACCAACTGGTTGTTTTGTTTATTTTGGTCGGAAATACCTCCTAGTGTTACAATAACTCTGACCGGTTCGACTTTGTGATTGCTATTCAACACATAACTTGAATGAAGTTCAAGCAATTACTAATGAATAGCTTAAGTGGCGTCTTACTCCCTCAAATTCGCCCGGGCGACCAATCAAAGTTTTCCTGGAAGTATCATCACAACCACTTCTAGTAGATGTCACGGATTTTCAGCTCAATTATATTGCAGGAGAAAAAGAGGCGAAAAAAGCTGCATCCAAAAATTGTCAGGACGCAATTTGACATTGCGAGTGTGGACTGTCCCCTCTTGTTATTTGTCTCAATTTAAGCCAGGAATATTTTGTTACCTACCAACAATCGCTAACGAAAGGATTTTTTTACGGTAAACATTTTCATTTCATCCGAGTTTTTCATACGAGCAATCTTTGAGGACCATGGAAATAGGTAGTGAAATGGAAACTGACTTAAAATGAAGGAGTTCAATGTAGTATTAGCCTGTCACAAGGAATTACGATTTACTTTACAGGTTCAGAAATTGCAGATTCTGTTAAAATTCGACTATGGAACAAGCATGGGCGACTTTGAGAAAGTTCAACGCCGTTAAGCTATTCAGCAGGTTGGTAACTGAAACGCACACACCAAGCACTCCCCAAATAAGAAAATTTGCGAACCCCAGGTAATTGTGAAAACGCCTTCCTAAGCGGCAAGAAGTGTGCTGGTGATGCTCTATTATTTACAATGAGACAATGACTTATTTACTCCGAAAATTCCTTAATTTAGCAACGTTGCAGTAAATTTTCAAGGCTATGAGAAAAGTCGACGAATTTTTTATTATGTGTGCTTTTCTTTCTTTGAACTTCAGATTGGTTTCATTCAATTGCTCAGGTAAACTAACAGTACAAAATTTTAAATCAGAGAAATAAGACGTGATTTCGTGGAAATTAGCTCAGGAATAAAGCAACATGCTAACGTTTTCGTCTCTTGCATTTCAACTGATTTTTTTTGTTTTATGCCAAGTTAGTAAAACATAATGCTTAGTTCTAATAATGCAGACAGTAAGAAAAGTGCACTTCTCTCATGAAACGATTTTGCCTTCATCCGGTGACAAACAAATAAGATAGGTGACAATTCGGCAGCTTTGCAGATTTTCCACGTTTTTACAGTGAACCCAGTCAAATAAATTTAATTCCTGTCACAACAAGGTTCTCAAGTCTCTCTCTTTCTTTACTTCAGTCCAAATGCAACTTACGTTGGCTCTGTTTACAACGTCACCATACGGTGCAATGGCGTTTTGATGTCGTAATTTGTTTTGCATGTAGCATTAATATTGGTTTGATATACCTACTTTTCTATGAATGAGTTGGACGCCGCTTGATAATTTTGGCGGTGATGTCATACAACAGTCATCATGATTGTGTCTTGCACGTTGAAATTGCATTTGTTATTTTGTCAATAAAGTCAATTTCAATGCATGTTTGAATTTTGATGACACAGGGTTTCACTAATAACCTGATGCCTGAAGCGGCCTGAAGCCTGAAGTGAAAAACCTGAAGCGGCCTGAAGTTAAAAGCCTGAAGCCTGAAGAACTGGCCTGAAGCCTCAACTGAACAGCCTGAAGCCTGAATTGAACGGCCTGAAGCCTATTTTGAAGGGTCTGGAGCCTGAATTGATGGGCCTGGAGCTCGAACAAAAGTTTCAGTGTACTTTGTATCTCATTATGGCCACTTTTGATCTTGTGCAGGGCACTTTACATTTTGTCCACAGAACTTTTAATCTTGTCCACGGCACATTTCATGTTACCCAGGACACTTTTAGTCTTGTTCAGGACACTTTTAATCTTATCCAAGACACTTTTAGTCTTGTCCAGGACACTTTTAGTCTTTTTCTGGACAGTTTCAATCTTGTCCAGGACACTTTTATTCTTGTCCAGGACACTTTTATTTTTTTCCAGGACACTTTTATTCTTGTCCAGGACACTTTTAATATTGTCCAGGACTTTTTCAGTCTTGTCCTGTACAGTTTCAATCTTGTCCAGGACACTTTTATTCTTGTCCAGGACACTTTTAATATTGTCCAGGACTTTTTCAGTCTAGTCCTGTACAGTTTCAATCTTGTCCAGGACACTTTTATTCTTGTCCAGGACACTTTTAATATTGTCCAGGACTTTTTCAGGCTTGTTATGGACAGTTTCAATCTTGTCCAGGACACTTTTATTCTCGTCCAGGACACTTTTAGTCATGTCCAGGACACCTTTAGTTTTGTCCTGGACAATTTCAATCTTGTCTCGGACAGTTTCTTTTAAAGTCCAGAACTTTTTAAAACTTTTCGAGCTACTATGAAATATTTTGCAGTGACTTTAAAATCTTATCCAATGACTTTTAAGCCCTTTCCAGCGCCTTTTAAATATTTTCTAGCGCTTTTTAAGTAATGACTAGCGCCTTTTTAATACTGTCCAGCGCCTTTTTAATATCGTCCAGCGCCTTTTCAATATTTTGTAGTGCCTTATTGATCTTGCCGAGAGCTTGTTTTTTCCTGTTTCGATAAGTGTCTTGAAATCTAATCCAGGGTCTATTACATTACATCTTTCGCAGAACCAGACAACAGGCGATGGAAGAGATTCAACAGGAGCTGGACAAGATTTAACAGCAGCTGCACAAGATGTAACAGGCGATGGAAGCATGGAAGAGATTCAACAGGAGCTGGACAAGATTTAACAGCAGCTGCACAAGATGTAACAAGCGACGCACAAGATAGAAATTAATCTGAACAAGTTTGAAACTGTCCTGGACAAGGTTTAAAAGTAGCTGGACAAGATTTAACAGCAGCTGCACAAGATGTAACAAGCGACGCACAAGATAGAAATTAATCTGAACAAGTTTGAAACTGTCCTGGACAAGGTTTAAAAGTAGCTGGACAGAATTAACAGGGCACTGGAAAAAATTTCAAAGTCACTGGATAAGATTTGAAAGTCGCTAGACTATTTCAAAGGAGCAGCACAAGATTTTAAAGTCGCTGGACAAGATTTGGAAGTCGCCGGACAAGATTTGAAAGTCGCTGGACAAAATTTGGTAGTCGCCGGACAATATTTGAAAGTCGCTGGACAAGACTTAAAAGGCGCTGACCAAGATTTAACAGGCGCTGGTCAAAATTGCCATTGTCCTGGACAAGGCTAAAAGTGTCCTGGACAAAAATAAAAGTGTCCTGGAGAAGACTGAAAAAGTCCTGGACAATATCAAAAGTGTCCTGGACAAGATTAAAACTGTCCAGGAAAAGACTAAAAGTATCCTGGACAAGACTAAAAGTGTCTTGGACAAGATTAAAAGTGTCCTGAACAAGATTAAAATTAAAAGTGTCCAGGACAAGACTAAACGTATCGTGGGTGACATGAAATGTGCCTTGGACAAGATTCAAAGTTCCGTGGACAAAATTTAAAGTGCCCTGGACAAGATCAAAATTGTCCAGAATGAGATAAAACGTACACTGAAACTTTTGTTCGAGCTCCATGCAGTTCAATTCAGGCTCCAGACCCTTCAATATAGGCTTCAGGCCATTCAATTCAGGCTTCAGGCCAGTTCTTCAGGCTTCAGGCTTTTATCTTCAGGCTTCAGGCTTTTATCTTCAGGCTTCAGGCTTTTCAATTCAGGCTTCAGGCTTTTAACTTCAGGCTTCAGGCTTTTATCTTCAGGCTTTTAACTTCAGGCTTCAGGCTTTTATCTTCAGGCTTTTAACTTCAGGCTTCAGGCTTTTATCTTCAGGCTTCAGGCCGCTTCAGGTTTTTCACTTCAGGCTTCAGGCCGCTTCAGGCTTCAGGTTATTAGTGAAACCCGGTGACACGTACTACAATATTTTTATTATGTCTACAGCTTAAAAACCTAGTAGTCTCGTACAGTTTCATTGAATGTTGTTATGAAATTCGAGATAAACATGACGGAAATTCAAAACAATTTTTGTGCTTGCATGCGGGTACCTTCTTGGGGACCATTTCGCTCCCATTGTATGTCTTTTTTGCATTTTTATTACCTTAAAATTGCGCTTACAGTCTAGAAGTTAAGATGTCAAATGGCAAAGTTCGGAGTAATTGCATGGTGGCGGTACTTGGAGTCCACACTTCTCCACTCTTTTGTCGATCTAAGGTCAGGTTTTTATAACAATGCAGAGCCCTTGTCTTGTTGTACTGGCTGGCCAAAAATCTAAGTATATCTGTGTCGTGAAGTGGATATATAAAACGGCAAATTTTGGATTAATTGCTGGGTGGTGGTACTAAGTGTCAGCACTTCTCCGCCATTTGGGGAAGGGGAATCTTTTTTTCAATTGCTACAATTAGTTTAGGGTGGATTTCTTGTCTGATTGCTTTCGTTTTACAGTAAAATCGCTGGGTCCAGTCGTCCAGTGGTGGTCCGGTGACAAAGTTTTGTGGTTTCATAGGTGACCCACTAGTAATGGGTTCCGGGGCGTACGGCATATTAGTGGGACCCAGGGCTAGCTCGAGAACAGGCGAAATATATTTCCTTGCTTGTGGGCGGGAAGGAGAGGTTGAGAGAACGTCGTTCAGCCACTCAAGCGACTCAAGCCTACAAGCACCTCCCAATTATTTACTTAATTTTGGATTAGTTTTGAGGTCCAAATAAACGTTTAATAATTTCTCAGAGAGCTTTACGCGTTTATAAAGACATCGAGATGGAGGTTCCATCCGATCAGCTATTAAGACCGAACTCAAAGCCAGTTCATGAGTCTCATTTGGATCTTTTAAACAGTGGCACATTGTCGGACGTGATTTTCATTGTTGGCTCGAGCAAGGAAAGGATTCCATGTCACCGAGCATTCCTCATAGCCAGATCACCTGTCTTTAAGGTCATGTTTAGCGAGCGTTGGAACCAAGGCAACAATGACGAGGTTTCACTGAAGGACGTAGATGCAAAGATTTTCAAAAAGTTTCTACAGGTAAGCCATTAAAATTTATGATACGACGAGTGTTAGAAAATACTTCAATTGAACTTGATTTTGAATTGACTTTAACTTTGCTTCTTTAGTTCGTTTACGCTGATGTGTTAGTGGCCAATGTGCCTGAGGCATTGGAACTACTTCAAGTGGCTGACAGATACGACGTGCAACTGCTGGTTAGCAAGTGCGAAAAAATACTTGAAGATGAAGTGACGCTAAACGATGCTGTTGATGTATTCCAAGCTGGTGGAAAATATGACAAGAATCAGCTCATGGACAAAGCTGCTGATATTATGGCACAGTAAGTATGTATGATTTCAAACGATAACGAATCATTCAAATTCACCATTGTGTTAATGTGTCTTTTTTATCAGATCGCTGTCTGAATTTTGCACTCATCCATCTTTCTCGCGGGTGGACAAAAAAATTTTGTTGCACATACTGAAGAAGAAGGGCTGTATTGATATGAAGGAAATTGATCTCTTCCGTTTGGCTGTGCAGTAAGTGTTTTCTGAATAGCCTTACCATTTGTCCTATTTTGTATAGGACAGTCCTATATTTGGGAGGACGGTCCTATGAGATATATTTACCTTTCAAAACTACTAAAAGATCCTATATTTCGAAAACGACCGATAAAAATCCTATTTTTCAGAAAACATACGAAATTAAAAAGGATTTGACAAATGTTTTGTATTTGCGCACACTAGAAATCGAACAGTATAGTAGAAATTTTCTTTTTAAGCGCCTTCGGCGCTATTGTTCCAAGTGAATTGCCTGCGTTCGCGTACTGCTGCTGTTTTCAAGAGGTTCGGTATGTACCCAAATTAAAAGTACTCTCAGAAGAGTTGCTCTGGGCATGTTCCGTTGGTTTAAATGACTGCCGAAAAATTTCTTATACCCCAAGAAATCATGACGAGGCATGATAGGGTAGCATGAATTGTCTGTGGTTAAGGTAAAGAGTTGAGAATGGAAATGTCCAAGCTTAAGGCCAGACAGTTGTTCTATCTACTAACATTCGACTTTACTAACGTTTCACTTCGTATGAATGACTTTCTCTCGTTCTTTTTATGAGTGATTGAGAGACAATAGCAGTGTCTTAATACAACGTGATGAACTCATGAGTATGCGGCAATGAGGACATGAGGTGACAATTATTGTGAGTAATTGGTCAGTTTAGTCACATGTCTTAGGTCAATTAAGTCTCACTCTCGGGGTAATCGGGAGTGACCTGACTCCTGTCAACAAGGAGTGCATCTTCTTATGGCACTCCTAATCTACTTGTGTACTCGCTTCTCAGGAGTGTTTATATTCTTCAATTGGCTTTCTACCTTTGATCAGTAAGGATCGAATTTGAATTTGAGTGTGTAACCAGCTTTTGCTGTTCTTTTACTAATTCGTATACTTTTATTTTTCAAGTGTCTCATTGCATTGAGTCTGTGGGCGTGATTTCACATCTGACTTTTCCAACTTTTTCTGCTGAATAAAGGCACAAGACTTAACGCTGAGCCTATAAAATATCTTGAAAATGCAGGCAGTCAGGTTTCGGTCTTTTAAATTGTGGTTTTAGCCACCTATAAAACCGACCGGACTTATCGTGAAATAGTCCTATATTTTACTGAAATAAAAATGGTAACGCTATTTCTGAAGCCTTTTCCAAATGCATTCAATAATTTAATGAATGGTTTCCTCGCAGATATGCACATAATCAGTCCGACTTGACAGTGGAACAAAGCTTGGAAGATATTTTGCCCCTTATTCGATTCCCCGCAATGTCTCTGGAGGAGTTCACCTCAACTGTCGTGCCAACGGGTCTCCTTTCTCAGTCCACTCTTGTTGAGGTTT